>APFE031238533.1:7443-34271 GCA_000404065.3 Pinus taeda
CATGTACGCAGTCTTAAGGTTCACTTTCCTGAGGATTGTCTCATGAGGATGTTTATGGCCACTTTAGAAGGAAAAGCATGGTCTTGGTATAAAAGTTTGGAAAATGATTCATTATCTTCTCTTGCTGATTTCCATGATGTGTTCTATGACACGTATAAAGAATGTCATCCTTCATTATTGTTACTCAAAGATTGCTGTAGACATTCTTTAAGTCTTATTCAGTACTTGGAGGATTGTTATGATGATGATGAATTTATGGATGAATAAATTTTAGAGGCTCTTCATAACAATGCATTCCAGCACCAAGGAGAAAGTATAACATCTCATGAAACGCAGCATGAAGGTCAGCAGGGGTTTACTTATGAAAACCATGTTCAATCCTCTAATATTGATGTAGAGATGTAGCAGACTTGTCAGTCTTCGGATCATTATCAAGATGAAAATGATTACACGCGACAAGAAGAAATACTGGAGGATAGCTGTTATAACCCTCAGGCAGAGGAAAAGATGGTTCATGTTTGTAATTCCTTGTAGCAGCTTGCATCAAAGAATGATCTTTATAATGAAGAAAATTACATTGTTTGTGGGCATCATGTAGAAAGGCAGTTGGACATCACATCAAAGGAATTTTGTGTGTTTGAGAATCAGTTGTCTGAAAATGAAAAGTGTTATGATGATCATTCTTTTCAAAAGGTTTCTATGACAGAACACAAGGAGAGAGTGTTGCTTCCTTTCTCTTTCACGATTGAGGAAGATGACACTGTTATTGAAGATCAGTTTGCACAGCCAGAAAATTACAAGAATCATCAAGCTGATCATGCATTCTGGGATCCTATAGCTAAATACATGGAAGAGTTTTACTCTCTAGTGTTTAAGTTTTTCTATGAAGATCAAAGGCAATTTCAGTGGCAGCGGTCATCACAATATCATGTTGGCTCTGAACTCCGATGCAGTCAAAGAAATCCAATATCAAATAAGACAAATGATTGGCTACATTGGAAATTTCACATTGATTGAGCTGAAAGAAATTTGAATTGCTAGGGTAGGTAGGTAGGAAAATGCAAATAAGCTCAAGGTTGACTGAGCATTTTTCAGTAGATGTAAATTTATTTTTCCTAAAGTCTTTATCAAGCTTAAGCCCGAGGTGAAGGCCCAAGAAGCTTGAAGGGGATGTTCATCAAGAAAATCTATGTTTATCATAAAATGGATAAAGCACTGGACCTACGAGTTCTTAGTGTACTACAGGAGCACACTATCCCAAGTGGAGCCACTGTTATCACTTAAGAATTCTAATACTAAAATGTCTCACATTAGTTTATGGTAAAAGTCAGTGCTAGTCTAAGTTTGATGTTTTTTTGCCTTAGAGTTTGAGTCTTAAGAGTCTTGAGTCAAATATGCATTATCATTCATCACCGGTCTCATAGCCATGTGTCCACATGAGCAGTTATTTATGCTGCCTTTACTTAAACAAGTGCCAATCTCAGAAACATCTTATCAGGTTGCAAGTTTCGAAAGGGAAAGGTTAGGTCAAAGAAGGTAGAAGTGAATCATCTATAAGAGAAGCAGTCCAAAGAAGAATAACCAAGTCATCATGAAGAACATTTGTAGTTAAAAGATATCACATAAGCAAGTAAGGCTGAGTCCAAAGTTTTGATGAATTTCCTCTTGAAGTATACTTTGAAGAATGGTGTTTATTGTATTCAGTTTTGAACAAGCTTCATGACATGTGGAGAAACTCATTTCAAGAAAAATAAAGGCTCAAGACAGTCGAAGTTTGGTATTGAAACTGTGATTTTCGGAACAACTCAGCGTTTTCGCAGCGCGCTACGAAACCCCTGTAGTAGCCTGTTTTATCAGAGAAAAACTGTCTTTACTAGTCAACTTACAGAAGCTTTCCTGAGCATCTGAGAACTCCATTTTGCAAACTGAAAGAGGTTTTTCTTCCTAACATGCTACACTACAAAAAACGCTTTCATTTTCTTCAAATTAATTCTGAGGTGGGAGGAATTTATGGTTGAAGTTGCGCCACAAAACTGCTGTAGGTGCAGTTTTTCACAAACAGACTTTCCTGTTTAACACTTTTTTTTTCAAAGACATATTATGGGCATTAGGAAAGGTATTTCAAACAACCAAGAGACGTTTTTATTCCTAACAGACTGAACTAGGAAAGCCTCCTTCAGTTTCCGCAAACACATCATGATCTGGGAGAAATGGATGACTAAACGTGCACTACAAAACTGTTGTAGGTGCAGTTTTTCACAAGCCTATTTCTCTGTTTGACACCTGATTTTGAAAGACATATTGTGAGCGGTAGGAAAGTTGTTTCAAAAAACAAAGAGAGGTTTTTGTTCAGCACGGATTGTTTCACAGAAACATCGTTCAGTTTGTCCAAATACATTTTTTATCAGAAGTTATGAGCTCTGTCCCAAGACCTAATTTTCAGCCAGAACAGAGCAAGGGACATTTTCCTGGTTTCTAGGAACAACAAATGGATGAGTCATCAAGGGATAGGTGGAAGGTTATGGGCTTCATCAAGTTAGAAATCATGGAGTTTTAGGTGTCAAATAATGTCTTAAATGTTTAGATAAGGTTGTTTTGATCATAATGAGGAGCTACACTCCTAATTGTTTTAGGTCTCTAGGACTCCTAGTTAGCTGTCTTTTGTATTAAATAGTTACTTTAAGTGTCAATAGGTGTAAAATAAGGAGGAATTCGAATTCCCCTCATGCTGGAGGAGGAATCTCATTAGTTAGAAGAAGAACTCTATATATAGCTGGAGCAGCAATGTAAAAAGGGTTGGATAATTTGAGAAACAGAGATTGCTTTGACTTGTGTAAAAACTCAGTTTGGTAATATAATTTACTGCTTATCTTCTCAGGATTCTTACAGTGTTTCAAATGCTCAAGATATGTGGTTTTGTTTAATCTTTAATGTTTTTACAATTGTATGAATACACAATCACTCAGAATTCACTTATGCTACTCTGACTTCCTGTGTGTATTTGTAAACTGAGGTTTCTATGAGATGATGTTTTGAGTATTTAAACATTGCTGCCCTGACTTCTATGCATGAGCAGTGTTATATTTTATTGAATATGATCAACTCCATAAGCCCAATGGAAGTCTTTGTACTGTCTGTCTAGCCAACATGTTTATTAAATGTACTTCACAAGAGTTAGCCCTCTTATCAACAAACAAAATCAATAACTTTTTAGAGAGAGCCCTCTCGGGCTAGGGAGGCTAATCCTTAGTCCAAAGATTGGTCTGAAACAGTTACACAGAGTCTATCTGATTAGCAGCCCCTTCAGAGATTGATTATGTGATCTAGGCAGAGAGGATTACCAAACCAATCGCAAAACTACAGAATACTTTTTATGGTACGGCAGAAAATCTTCCTGAATGCTGTGTTCGGTGCATTGCGATTGATAGGGTGGCAGACACGGCTTCCTAAGGATAAAGGATGTAGCCTATTGTGGTCTCCCAATATATACTCGACAGTACGTGGGAGCACAATTCTGTACTGGAACTTGCCGAATCAGAGTGGAGGAATCACCCAACCAACACTGAAAGCAGCAGTTACCAGGCTTTACGATGCCGGAATACATCTCTAGCCTAGACCTCTGGATATTGTGCATTAAGTTCCAAAGCATTGTTAGATTCATTGAATTTATTTTAATTTGATCTTGCTTAACATTTTTCCTTTCAGGTTCACCACGTGATGTATATATAATTCCTAAAATGCAGTCTAAGATGATAAACAAACATTTTATCTTCTTTCAGCAATGAAAATCCTAGCTACTAAAGGGAAGAAAGTCAAGGATCTTTTCTTCACAGAGCATAGAGCACACGCTAAATGCACAGTCCTAAATCAAGCCAAGAAATCAAAATGTAAATGCACATGCAAGTATTTGTTTTCAGCTCTCTTAATCTGTGAATGACGTTAAGAAAGCTATGTGCAAAACTGAATTACTTTTAAAGCGACTCTACTCAACAAAATTCTTTTTCAAAATGAAGTGAAAGCAAGAGAGACACTTTGTGATTTTGAAGTGGAAATTGCTTTTCGACACTTTAAAACTAATAATTCAAATCCTATGCAACAGCAACTGTATAATCGACTATCCAGAACAATGGGATTGCTTTATAAAACTGAAAATGATAGCTACGACACTTTCAGATCTAGAGACGACAGTTCGATGCTACTTTTTGCAAAAGAGAACTAAAAACGACACACAACACATAAAAACATTTATATTTATTTGCACTAAGGAGGCGGAATAATGCAAGAGAAGGGGGTTTTCATAGAAGCACACTGATTACAGACAACAAAACTCTTGAATAAGACTGAAATTAGTGAGAAAAAATCCACAGTCAAAGGGTAAAGCTAACCCTCCCTAACCATCACACCTGTTACACAGTGAACTCAGTATGCAACACACCTACTGCACTCAGGAAGTGCGATGCATACAAACTGCCTTGAAGGCAAGGTGCGATGGTAGCAGTGCGAGACTTTGAATGAGATTTCACTCATAGTTTGCAATCTAGTTCAGGTGTTTAGGTTGAATAAGTAAAGATCAATGTATGTAAAACACAGGGGTGATCTAAGAGGTTATTAGAGCCACCACTTAGGGCAATTAGATTTCTTGCAGATCTATTTTTTAATTCATAAACAAAACATGGAGATAGACTGAAGCAACATTGATCTACTTTGCATTTGTATGACAAATTCAGTTCGAAGGATAGCTGGCTTGACTTTAGGCTCCATCTATATGTTTATAAAAGAAACAAGGATACATAGGCTAACAAGTAATCTAGTCGCTCTCCAAAGGAGTCGCCATTTTTTTATCCAAGAATAGTGTCCACTCGGATGCTGCTATTCCCACTAAGATGGGTGGCTATCTTAGAAACAAACAATCAAAGTCTACTGTTGTTTCCTTTTCTGAAAATAGACGAGAGGAGGATCAAGAAGACCAACCTGAGTCTTGCGCTTGATTTCCTCTCTTTCTTGATAAAGCTTCACTGCTTCCTCTTTGTCTGCCCAACTTCAAAAGACCCTGTGGAATCACAGCAACATACTACTATGCAAGAAACAAGGATATAAATTCATAAATAATACAGGATCAGATGTGTATTAACCATATACATGCATTTATAAACAAGTACACAAGAATATGGAAGGAAACAAGAATAGCTTTATTTAGATGAAAAGTAGCAACAAGATTACAACCATATGCTTTGACCCAACATCATCCTCCAGCTAAGAAGCCCTTCTTCACCTCAAGAAAAGCTAGATCACCCAAGATTGTGAATGTACACCAGAATACCAACAACACTTCTCTATAAGATACAAAATTCTAGCCTTTGGATCTCTATGATGAGGGATCCATATATAGATGATGACAGAGAGGTGAGCCATCTTCTGGGATCTTGATTAGTGTCTTCTCTCTAATATTTCCTGCTTCCACTTGGAGAATTATGACCTCTTACTCATCCTTGGTCGAAAATGAAGTGGCAAGTGTCAGAGGGGAAGCTTTTGGAAGATTCCATGATCTTCCACCTCGCATTTTGGTCCTTCCATTTGTCCATTCCCGACCATCGCACCCTACAGAGGAGAAAATCAGTATGCATCACACCTTGTACACTGGGAAGGTGATATGCATCGCACACCCTGCATTGAGCTTTCAGTATGGTCCTGTTTTGACCATTTATGAGCAGTTTTCAGTGGAGAACTTCTGGGAGATGATGTAATCAGTTGACCTTGTTCCTTTAGCCAGTGAAGCAACACTTTTAGGGAATTTGGAGCCCTAGGATTATGGGCATTTATGATTGGGGTTGAAGTGCCCAAAAATGTCTATAACACATAGTAAAGTGAAAAGTAGTGGCATTTGAATTTGCACATTTTCATGATCTACTTTATTTCTTTTTGGGGTCCTTTTACTATTCTTTTAGGACATACCCTCTTTACATTTTTTAATTTTTATAATGGAAAACATTTTGCAGAAAGAAAACATATGTACAATATTACAAGACTAACCATAGCCAATTCAAAATTATGAATCATATTATTATAGGACCCTAACAGTGGCTCCACATGGGGATGACATTTCCTAGTGAAATGTCAAGAACTTTAATGTCAGTAGCCTTTGTTACTGTGACTGTAGTTGGCTTGTAAACTTCTCTTCCGTGATTCTTCTTTATTCATACTTATGATGGTAAACCTTTCAAAGCTCAGGGCTTTCTCTCCAGATTTCAACTTCAAAAGATTGCCATCCAATCCAATCTAAACTCTGCAATGTTATATGCAATGAGTAAACTAAAGTGAACTATTTTTAATCTGTGGATAAGTAATGCTTCATTATTCTACCATTGACAGGTCCTCCTGTTAGATGTCTTCCATCTAACTCTCTGAAGAAAAATGCATTGTTACCTCTATTACCATAAATTATATAAGGGCTTTGCCATATGAAATCAAATTTTCGATGTTTGCCCTTATCTTCTCTTCTAGAATCCCATTTTATTACTTTGTCGCCTATGTAAAAATCACCAGTTTTGGTCTTGTTGTCAAAAATATTTTTTATTTTATCCTGGATCACTTGTGATTTGACATAGACTTCTTATCTGGTTTGCTACAAATGTATTGTCTAATTTATCCTACTTTGCATATCATTTGGTTCTACCTGCAACTCTTGAATGACCTTCATCATTGGTACTCCTAAATAGGATGGAAAAAAAAACATCCATACCATATACTAGCTGATAAGGACATGTACGAATGGACTTTTTGGTAGTTAGTCTATCTGCACATAAGGAATTGACCAACTTTTTGTTCCATGTCTTCTTCTTATCTTCTAATAGTTTCTTGATGATATTGACAAGGCTTTTGTTTGAAGATTTTGCAAGTCCATTATCTTGTGGGTAATAAGCAGTGGAATGGCCAAGGGTAATGTGATATTTGTTACAAAATTCTACCATTTTTCCTGGATTTAAAAGTAGCTGCATTATCAGTAATGAGCTTTTGGGGGCATCCAAATCTTGAGAGGATATTGTTTTCAAGGAATGAGATAACGATAGAGTTTGTGGCTTGTCTAGAAGGGATGGCTTCTATCCATTTACTAAAGTAATCAGTGGCTATCAAAATCCATTTATGTTGGGACGAGGAGGATGATTGAATTTCCTCAATGAAGTCTAAACCCCATTGTTGAAATGGCATTTCTATGGAGATAGGTTTGAGAGGCAAAGGTAAAATATTCCTTTTTCCCTCAAATATCTAACACCTACAACAAGAGGTCACATGTTTCTTGAAATTTGCAAAAAAGTTGGGCCAATAAAAACCTACCCTTAGAATCTTGTCAGTAGTTGTTTTCCAATATAGGTGTCCTCCATAATCTCCTTCATGAAACTCTCGCACAATTTTGTCAGCTTCATCTTTCAATAAGCAATTTAATAGAATTCCACCATTATCTTTCCAAAATAAAGCATTATCTATGATACAATATTTAATTGATTTCATTTTCAAAAATGTAGATTTAGTTCTAGATAAACTAGGAGGAGCTTGTAAGTTTAGTAAGACAAATATGATATCTGCATACCAAGGTGAATCTGTAAAAGGTTCACTGACCTGTAGAGTTGTCATCTCTTCTTGATCATCTAGGGCACAAATGAAATTTATATCTAAGGCCTGACAGTTTGATTCAGCCATGAGTTTAGCTCAACCCTAGACTTTGATAAGTTTTGTAGGCTTTATTTCTATGTCATATTCCAAAATAGTGGCAATCCTTTTTCCTCTCTTTCCTTCAAGCCCATTTTGTGTCAAAATTTCCTTTACTATTGAATTTCTAACATAAGCAATGATGTGTGAATACAAAATGTATACTTTGAAATCTTTAATACCTTTTACTAAAGCAAGTGCTTGGTTTTCCATTATGTTATACTTTAGTGTAGCATCTCTCAAACATTTACTAGAAAATGCAGTTGGTCGCTCATAACCATGATCATTCTTTTGCAACAAGGTTGTTGCAATAATATGTTTTGAAGCAAAAGAAAAAATTATAAAATATTTATTGAAATCAAGACTTATGAGGACTGGTGTTTTGGTAAGGGCTTCTTTGGTGGCCTCAAAAGACTGTTTACCCTCTATTGTCCACTTAAGTGCTGAATATTTCTTTAACATGTTATTTAGTTCTCTAATTACTTCTACTAAGTTTGAAATGAATCTCTTAAGAAAAATTATTTTTCCTAAAAATGACTATAATTCTTTGATACTTCTAGGATGGGTGATGTTTAGGATTGCCTCTATTATAGATGGATCTATTCTAACTCCATATTTGGATATTACATGTCCCAAGAGCTTACCTTCTTCTAGACCAAAGTGTGTCTTTTTTGGATTTAGGGAAAAACCAAATTTTCTGCATTTAATGAAAAGTATTCTTAGGTGATCTAGATGTTTGTTATCTGATTTGGAAAGGACTATGATGTCATCTTGGTAGATAACTAGAAATTCATGGATTTCTTTCGCAAAGGCTATATCCATAGCTCTTTGGAATGTAGCTCCTACATTCATCAATCCAAAAGGTATTTTCAAATACATGAAAGCACCCCAAGGAGTAGTAAATGTAGTTTTTTCTTAGTCCTCTTGTTGAACTAAGATCTGGTTATATCCAGAGAATCCATCAAGTAATGAAATTCTAGATGAGCCTACTACCCTCTAAAGAATGTGGTCCATTTTTGGGAGAGGAGAGTTGTCTTTTAACGACACTTTGTTCAATTTTCATAAATCTACACAGAGTCTAATTTCTCTTGTTTTCTTCCTAGTGGTGACTACGTTAGAGACCTAATCTGAATATCTAATGGGTGCCATGATCTATGCATCATACATACCTTTTACTTCCTTTTCAATGAGTGGCATAATAACTAGATTAATTCTCCTAAGCTTCTGTTTAAAAGGTTTACAATCTTCTTTGATAGGTATCTTATGTTGAATTATGATGGTATCATAAGACTTAAGGTCTTCATAACTCCAAGAAAAGACATCTTGAAACCCTTTGAATAGGTTTATGTAATTCAATTTTTCATCTGGAGGTAAGGCTTTGGATATTTTGATAAGCTTGTGTTTTTGTTCAGTTCCTATGTTACATTCTTCTATGTCTACTCTTAAAGAATTCATTTTTGGTTTCCTAGCTACATCATTTAAATCAAACAAATCTACTAATGGGACTAATCCTTTGGGAAAGAAATTATCTTTAAGGTTTAAGATTTCAGGATCATCATTCATTATTTATTCTATTTCTATATTTTTTAAGTTATCTATTTCTACTTTAGTGAAATTAGTGGGTTTATTTAGATCTAAAGAATTTATATATATTTCACTATCTATGTTATTATCTATTGTACAATCTGTATCTATATTACAATTTTGAAAATCTCCTTCAGCATTCATGAAATCATAAATTCGTCAATCTTGTGAGAAAATCTTCCAATATTTCAAATTGTCAGGTATAACAAGCCTATGTCTCACTTTTGCAGTGTACTGGTTGTTGGGCTGAAATGGAAATTTGTAGGTACTAGCAAAAGTGGCTAGAGTGTGAGCTTGCATATTTGTTTCCTAGGAATGGCAACAAAGTCAGTTTCCAGAAGGTCCTTAATCAAATCTAGGACAATCTCTCTATATTGGCTAAGTCTAGGATTATTTATAGAGTCTTCACCTTTGATTTGTTTTATAATCAATTCTGTGTCTCCCATGATAGAAACTCTCTTGTTTCCAAGTTTTTTAGTCATTTATAGTCCCAAGATTATAGCTTCATATTCTACCATGTTGTTTGTGCATTTAAAGTTTAATATAAATGCATGACCTTCATAATGATTATTCTACAACTATGATTTCACTTTGATCATTGTCTGAATTATACAAGATGAAAGAGTCCATATCATAATGCATGGAGTAGATGAGGAAATTCTGTGGTTTTTCTACACTACTCACCATGTATTTCATCAATGTTTCTCTGTAATGTTTCCTTTGCTGACCAAAAATAGAGATGATGGCATATGTCATATCTAACTGTAAAGATCCCTGCAATTTTTCTCCCCATGAGTGAGACAATAGAATTCCATACTTGGGTGGGATGTCAGAAACTACTATTTCTTTCACAATACTCTTTCCTAGGCACTGGAATAGAGATACACACAAATCTTTAATGAGGCCAAGGAATTTGACTTGGCCAGAATCAAAGGAAAAGAGGTCCTTGTATTTTCTGGTGATATCTAAGTTTAGTCTCTCCATGATTGATTTTGGCATTAAGTTATGGGATTCCCTTGAGTCTAGCATAGAATTATGTAAAATTTTATCATGAACATTCAAGCTAATGTAGAAAGGAGGGATACTCCTTTGTTGATGTGTACCATTTACTTCAGGACCAAACAATAACTCAGGTTGATTATCATTCAAGTTTACATCATCCTCTCCTTCACCTATATTTAATGTTTCAGTGATTTGTTCTCTATATGATTCATTTTTCACTAGCTTGGTCAAAGGAACTAATATTTTAAACTTGGATATCTCATTCTTAATGTTGAATGCCAATTGAGTTTTTCCTGATTGGATAAGATCTTCCTTAGCAAATGTGGTCTGTGTATTTTTACCTTCTTTTCTAATACTAGGCAATTCAGTTTGTGTCTCAGTAGTTTTGTTTTGATTTCTCTTAATTGGAATGGCTTGAGTAACAATTTCGGTTTGAGTTTCTTTTGAAGTTATATCTATAATTCATGGGATGGAAGGCTCCTGAGTTCCTCTAGGGAGAATTTGTAACACTTTGGTCATAGGGGCTTCTGTTATCTTTTTAGTTTGGGTTTGGATTGATCTCTTAGTGGGAATTTCATTATTATTTTTGCTTCTAGGGTTGTACTATTTGTGAACCTCATATATAGCAGATTCATAGCCATGTCGGAAGTCAAAAGACTCTCCATATTCTAATTGTAATTTTTGTAGCATGTACAATTCTTGTTCTTCCTCATTAAGGAAAACAACTTCTTCATTTTTAATCCCTAATAGGTTTATCTCAGTGGCATCCTCTCCTTGATGGTTTTGTGAACCCTCAGCATAGTTTTCCTAGAAAGGAGGTCTAATCCAGTTGATATGGTATTGCATGCTTTCCAGTTTTATGATTCTTCCTAAACATGGGGTTTCTTATTGGAGGTGGTTGTTGATTTTCCCACAGAGTTTTTCTTTCCATATTTTCTAATCTATCCATTATTCTTTCTACACTCTTAGCTAAATTATCTATTTTACCATAAGAAGTGGAAGTTTCCTCTTTAATGACAACTCTCTTTTCATTTCTCATCATAGCTTTTTTAGCTAATAAGTTGGCTTCTACACTAACACCATTACTATGCATTTTCTCTAATGTTTCAATGTTTTTTTCCCCTTAATTGGTATGACATGTCAGTGCCAAAACCATCACAAAATTTGATCAATGCTAGGTTTGGTGGAGGTTTAATATTAGCAAGGATTACATTGTAGATGCTATTGAACCTAGTACAATAATATTGAATTGATTCATTGGGAGATCTTCTAATGTTATCATATTCAAATAGTATTTCCAGAGGGTTTTTCTTTCTGTCCAATCTATCAATGAATAATCTATGAAAAGCAGCTAAATTTGCAATATGATTAATTGATAAAAATTTGAACCATTTTTTAACATCTCCTGTCAATGTTTGGGAAAACAACCTCATTTGTACAGAAAATTCATCAATTTCATGCAACCCAAAGTAGTCGTAATTTTTTTCACATGCTATCGGGAAGTATACTGACCAGTAGCATCAAAAAAAAGTATTTTTCTTTGGTAATCTTGAGGCATGTCATAGTTTTGTACTGGTAAGACCAAAGATGCATATCTGTCTACCATGGATGGGATTTTGGTTTGACTAGGGGGCAAGGTAGTGGTGCTTGAAGAAGGACTTGTAGGAGATGAACTATATGAACTTGAGATGCTTGATTGAAGAGGAAGATGAGGTATCAATGGTTTAGGGGAATGAACTGTGGTGGATATTCTAGGTGAGGTGGTAGTAAATGAAGGTGTATTTACAGATTTTGAAGATTCTGTAGAAATTTTAGAGGCAGTAATAGTATGAGTAGCTAATTCATCTGATTTTTGGACATAAACATCGTCTATATAGCTTATCAATGTAGAGGTTAAAGCTTCTAGTTTGTCAAAAGTATCCAACAGAAGTTTATCTAAATATAGATGTATAGGCACCTTTTTCGACTGAATGTATTGAATAAAATTAGGGTCTAACACAGTTTCATGAATTGCATTTTCTGATTTAGTTCTAAAAAATGAAAGGTCAAATGACAAATCAAATGGAATTTCCTCTAAGGGTTATAATTCCTCAGGGAGAGAATTTGCTTTAACTAACTGGCTACTACTTGCTTGAGTTTCTACCTTTTTTGGTTTTCTTAATATTCCGTCAGGGTCATCAACTATTGTAGCAGGGTTTGGATCTGGATTTTTCCTGGTATAGTGAGTCTTTTTGGGAGCCAAAATTTTAATTTTTTAATTATTTTTATGAATTTTCAACAACCCAAAAAATGGACTTAAGGGATAAAAGATGAGAATTAAGATTTCCTTAAAGTTTTATTACAGTGAGGATCGAAGTCCCTAGTATTGTCTCCAATATGTTATCACTCCAATATTTCTCTAGAGTTATTAAGAAATAAATGATTAGAGGTAACCACGAAACAACTTTGGACATTAGGATCTAGCCTTCCTAATTCTCAGAGATGACTCTCTCTTTATGATTTAACTTTGTTTACTTAATTGATTTTAGGCTAGTTATGATTTTACTTAGGTTTTGATTTGGATTTGGTGGTGGGATCACATACCTAGATGGATAGAGGGATGTATTTTACCATTGGGCTATGGGGTCAAATGTAAGCAAACAGGACTGGATCAAGTTCTAAAACTAGTGTCTACAGGGCAAGGTAGCTGAGCTATTTCAGATCTTAAGGCTAGATGGTGAAGTTGGTTTCAATCAGATCCAAAGAGAAATTAAGGTTTCCTTAGGCCGGATTATGAAAGAAGTGAAAGAGGTCAACCGGGATGGGAGAGCAGTTAAGGATTCTCAAATATGAATATCAGAAGAAAACATAGAAATGATTAGTTGTTCAAGACAGAGTGTACTTAAACAAATTACGAAATAAATTTCCAGTTAATTCATTCACTTTAGATAACATGTAAGTTTGTGAAATACATAATAATATAACAAATTTGAGAAGGGAAATACTTCAATGTAATAGCTCAACACATGAATCCTGTAATGCAATCTTTTTATTACTCAGTCCAGTCTGTTGACTTGAAAATTTGGTACAATAACCCTCAAGTTTATGATCAATACAACTCTACAAATGTATAGCAATCCACACTAAATACTTCTAATTATGAAGTATTTATACAAAAGTAATTTACAAAATATCCCAAACTATCTTGGGAATTAATGTAGGAGAAAAGAAATATCTTCATGCAAGAATATAGAGATAGATGTTCAACTGTTGTACGTTATCCCTGTTGATTTGGTTGTGCTATCCTTATGCTCTGCTATTTTGTTGTTTATTCTCTTCCTTGTTGTTGGTCTTAACGTTGGCTGTTATTTTTCTACTATGTTGTTTTCACCTTAATTGTGCACTTTTATAGCGTGTCATTTAACTTCCTCATGTGTTTGCAACTGGTAATTAAATATTTACCATTTTCCTATAAAATTTCATCTGCTTCTGTATACTTGGAAAAGGTGTGCGTATTGACAAAAAGGTGTTTTACCTCATGCTGGATGTAAAGCATGTTCTCAAATGTCTAATATAGAACCTTTCCAGCGAGCATCCACTTCATAGAAGAAGTATTTACCTGATCTCTGGTCACCTCTCTGATTCTTCTGTTGTAGTAATCATGTGGCATGAACTTATCATTTACCACCAAGGGATTTGGCAGACCATTCTCCCTCAGAGCATCAAACTTAACCATGAACCTGTCTATAGCTAGCTGCATGGTTTTGCATTTGTCTTCCAAGTTCTGCATTAGATTTCTCTTGGTAAGCACCCTTAATATGGTACCTGTCCTATCTGGTATGTCCAATTCCTGTAATTCATATTTGCTTTTGGAGTTAAGGAAGTGGATGATCCTAGTGGCTTCTTCTGGCATGTCTCTTAGTTTGGCCAAGTGGCTCCTTTAATGTCAGCTCTTTCTCTAAGCTCTTTATCCTTTCATTCATTTTGGTCGCCTTATGTACTTCTTCTTTTGCATAATCTGGGCAAACTTATTATCATTCTCTAGATTGGGTATATTTTTCTTAAGATTGTTCATCTCTATGGTCTGAATGGACATGTCTTCCGTTGCCTTGACCAACTTACTTGCTTCATCACCTAGCTAAGCTACTGCTATTGTTGAACCTATTGCTGATGTAGATGTTGTGGCAGCTGGTAGTGCTATAGGAACCAATGCAGATGTCAAGGTGGATGGTACTGTTGTGGTGACTATTGGAATGACAGTGGTAGGGTTAGTCTCAAGGTTGTCCTGTTTCAACCATATCAATTTTTCCAACTCCTTCTCCATTTCCTTTAATTGATCATTAAGTTGTAAAGAAAGGTCCATCATTTCCTCCTGATGTGTTTGGCTCTCAAGGACTTCTTTTGTCTATGGCTACTCTACATGAGGAAATTTGAGTTGTTTTTTGATAGCAGCAATGTCCTCATTATCAACTTCTTAGCAACCTTGATATCATTGGGATCATGTCCCAGCTCAATCACCAAGTCTTCTAGCGACTTGATTATGTTATCTTTGGCCTATGAGGAGGCCTTTTCCAGCTTGTACTGTGCAGTGATATTATCTAATGAAATTTGTAGATTGTTTGTAGTCATAGCTTTACCTGTCAATGTGGAATAGATCATCTCACCTTCCTACTTGTGAAACTAAATTTGGTCAATGTGATGAACATCCCTATCCATAACCTCAAAATCTATTTTCCTATAATGTGTTGATGTTTTTGGCTACTAGACTATAGGTGGCATGAATGACATTTGCATTTTTCCTATTTTGATGTCAAAGGTTGACATCATCCTATTTTTATTTGTAGGTGTTTGCTTGAAACATTGGGCATAAGTCCCAGCCTTCAACTTCTCATTCCTCAACTTAATTTCCTTATATCTATCTTTGATATCCTTCTCTTTATCCATAGGCCTGGTGAATGAAGAAACCTCAACATTGAGTTGTCTCTCAATAATTTGAGTGTTTGATGTTGAGGGCTGGTGAGTTTCTCCTAATGTTGATGGGCCTTTGCTCCTTTCCACCATTGTGTCAGTGTCAGTAATTTCCGCTAACTCAATGGTGTCTTCTTGTTTAGTTACTGGATTAAGCTTGGGATCCTTCCTGTAACTAATTTCAATCTTTTGACCTATGGTTTCCATAACTAAACTAGAACCTTCTTCCCTGGTTCTCTTTGCATTTATATCCTCATTTGCTAGAATCTATAAAATAGGAGGAATATTCATTGGTTCTCCTAGTTCTGGAACATGCAGGAAGGAACTTGTATCAATCTATTTTTCTACATCAATAAATGTATTCTCTACATCAACTACAGTATTGTCTATGTCTATTATAGTGTTTTCCAACCATTTCGATTGGTTGGAAAACCTCTCAATGTATGGTTTGGGATGATGAATGAAAGGGCCCAAATTGACCTTGAGCCTTAGCTTATTTATGACTCCATGAGGGTCATACTCCCACATAAAGCTGTTCTTGAATTTCGTTTGTTGCAAAATCTTATCTACCTCTAGTCCAACTTCTCTGGTATTACAAATGAAGGGGCCCAATTGATTTTTCATTTTGAATTGGGTCTTCTTCCTAACTGATAGGAAGTTGACTTCATCAAGATTTATAATCCGCCTAAAGTATTCTAGTGCAAATATCCTCATGGGGAGGTATTTGTGCAGTTTGTAAGGGGTAATTTGAAATCCATATACTCTTCTCTATGTGGTTCTAGTATAAATACCAGTCTCCCACTTTATTATTCTTTGCCAACTGTAACACCCTTTTGATCTCTTGACTGATTTTGGGTTGAGGGATACTAGTTAGCATGTTTATAACTGGATGGACAAATGAATCAATGAATTATTTGTAGGAAAAAATAGTCGAAAATTTCTAGATCAATGGTGTCTAGTAGATGACTGATCTTTGGATTCCTTTAGTATCCAACTTCTGAATGTTGACAAGAAACTTGTCTGACTGGTAGTACAAAAACATATGGAATAAGACTGAAGAATACTTGAAAAATCTCTCGGTTGGTAACCTGATGAACTGTTCATGCATTCTATCTGCTATGAACAGAGCATAGTTATATATTATAGTGGGAGGCTTTCCTGGGCAGAATATGGAAACGAAGACAAGAACAACCTCATCTACATGTTCATGACAGGTGTAGCATAAAATGCAGGAGAGCATGGTTATGATTTTTCTACCTCTCTCAGAAAAAATAGTGGCATCATATGGAGGAGTTTCTGTAGGAGTATGACACTCCTTTATGATGAAAGTTTGGAAGATGTGGACTATAGTAGGAGGGTCTCACTTGGCATAGATGTCAAGCAAGCCTTCAATAGAAAGTGGGGTCTCATTTTAGCTTAGTTGAACTTGCAGCATTTGGTTAATGGATTCTGCAGTGAAGATGAATAAAACTTGTTGGTAAGGGGTGACAATGGCTCTTTGACTGGGAAAGTAGCAAGCATGGCAGAAGTGGATGATTTTCGAGAATGGGTGTACTTCTGCAAATAAATACTTGGGCAAATTAGATTCCCAGAGATGAATGTCATCATTCTGGTTCCAGAATTTGTCCTTACTCCAACAATGGAGCTTTAGAAGGTAGGGAGTGGAAGTAGTATCCTTTATTTGAAAGTCCCAATCTGCTAATGCAAAGTGGTCAATGTCCAGGTGAGGGATTTGTAGAGGTCTCATGTTGAGAGAGGTTTGGGAAGCCATAATTAGGTTTTCTGATTTGAATTAGGCTTTGAGTGGTTTCAGAAGTGGGGTTTGGAAGCTCTGGAATAGTGGGAGGATAGTTATAGTTTGTAATAGGGTTTGGGATGTACAAAAATTCAAGACAATTTCTTTAATTAATTCAATTAATTAACCTTTCAATTACAACTGTTCATTTTCAAATTTCAAAGGTCGTTCTGGTTTTTTCTAAGAATACCTGAAAATTGATGGTTTGACTTGTAGAATGGGTTCAATGGTGAATGCAGAGGGTACTGTAGCTTTCAACCATCAACTGGTTGCTTCAATTGGGTATCCAAAGCATCTTCAGGTGGTAGAATGTGGTCAAATTAGTCGCAGAGGTTTCATGGTGTCACAAATGGCTAAGTAGCATCTTGCAGTGAAAAATGAGTGAAAAAAACAAATTGGGTTTTTTCCGCCTTTTAACAGGTAACCGTCACATTTTGATGTGGAAATTATAAATGAACAGTGTGCAGTTTTCGGTTTAGACAGGGAGTTGGTTTTCTGAGCCATCACACTGCTTTTGGTAGATGGGCAGTATTTTTCACGAGCATGCAATCTATCTTGATGCCACCACATAGCAGAATAATGCCCAGGCAAAACCTCTAATATCACATGCTCATGGACTATTATTGGTTGGATAATGAATCTATGTGATATGGTTGTACACCATTAGATCTGGGGGTAAAATATTGGAGGGCTTTCATGCAGTTGAGTTGCATGAATGGAATTGGGAAAGTGATTTGGTGGGGTGCGGGATTTAATTACAAATAATTGTAATTAATTAGTGCATGATGTCAGATTTCTTAATATGAGTAGGGGTAAATAAGGTGGGACCATGGGTTACGTGGCAGGGATTTTTAACTACACCAAGGGTTATTGGGTTAAAAAGAGTCTTAGGGAAATATCAAGCAGGGAAGTTAATTAGATAAAGTGAGGGCATAAAAACGTAGGATAAAGGGGTTTTTGTGGGTTTTCGAGGGGAAAAGGGAAATTAATAAGGGGGGAAAGTGATATTTGTAATGGGGAGTGGGTTTCACACTAGGGAAAAGGGTTTCAGGAAGGGGGGATGATTTTTGAAGCGTAATTTCTAGGGGAATGTGTGAAAGGAAGGGCTATAGTGAAATGAGGGGAAATTAGTTAAACAAGCTAGGTGGATATCCTTTCTTTCTCATAAATCCTCCTGCACATGAAACATAGGATTAAGCATGATAAACGTGCTTTTGACTCAGCAATGTTGTGCATTTGAAACCTTTCTTCTACCTATGCTTTATTTATCGTAACATTTTCTCGTCATTTATTCGGTGCATTTTGAGCTTGCTGACCCTTTATTTCCTTTTCGTTTGAAAAGAAAACTATCTAATTCTAACCTTATGACTTCCAATGGCTCAGATTAAACTGATGAGCTCATTTTTATCCTCTACCTAACTACTGATCTACCAAGGTTAAACAGTTTGGCTAGATCTTCATTCTCTATCTAATAACATGAAATTTAAAACATGAATGAGTCAAGATTAAGCTATTTGACCATCATGGATTGTGGCATTTCTAACATGCTGCACACAACCTTATTTTGCATAGTAAAGTAAAATTAGTGGCATTTGAATTTGAACACTTTCGTGATCTGTTTTATTTCTTTTTGGGGTTCATAATTTTCACATTTTTTTATCGTTTTCTTTCCTTTTGTCCATTAATTATTCTTTTAGCACATACCCTCTTTACATTTTTTAATTTTTAATATGGAAAACATTTTGTAGAAAGCAAAAGTATGTACAATATTACAAGACTAACCATAGGCAATTCAAAATTATGAATCATGTTATTATAGGACCTTAACGATGGCTCCACATGGTGATGGAATTTCCTGGTGAAATGTCAAGAACTTTAAGGTTAGTAGCATTTGAAATTGTCATTGTAGTTATCTTGTAAACTTATCTTCTATGATTCTGATTTATTCATACTTATGATGGTAAACCTTTCAAAGCTTAGGGCCTTCTCTCCGAGCTTCAACTTCAAAGGATTACCATCCAATCCAATCTAACCTTTGCAATGTTATTTGCAATGAGGAAAGTAAAATGAACTACTGTTAATCTGTGGATAAGTAATGCTTCAACATTCTACCATTGAGAGGTCCTCCTGGTAGATCTATTCCATCTAACTCTCTCAAGAAAAATGCATTGTTACCTTTGTAACCATAAATGATATAAGGGCCTTGCCATAGGAAATCGAATTTTCCATGTTTTCCATTATATTCTCTTTAAGAATCCAATTTAATACTTTGCCACCTACATAAAAATCATCAGCTTTGGTATTTTTTTCAAAAATATTTTGATTTTATCCTGGATCACTTGTGATTTGACATAGACTTCTTCTCTGGTTTGCTTCAAGTGTATTGTTTGATTTCTCCTCCTTTAGATATCATTTGGTTCTACCTGCAACTCTTGAATGATCTTCATCACTGGTACTCCTAAAGAGGATGGAGAAAAAGCATCCATCCCATACACTAGCTGATAAGGAGATGTGCCAATGGACTTTTTAGTAATTAGTCTGTCTGCCCAGAAGGCATTGACCAAGTTTTTGTTCCATGTCTTCTTGTTTTCTTCTAACAGTTGCTTGATGATATTGACAAGGCTTTTGCTTGAGGATTCTGCAAGTCCATTACCTCGAGGGTGATAGGCAGTGGAATGGCGAAGGGTAATGTGATATTCATTACAAAATTCTACAATTTTCTTGGATTTAAAGGCAGTTGCATTATTAGTAATGAGCTTTTGGGGGCATCCAAATCTTGAAAGGATATTGTTTTCAAGGAATGAGATAATGATAGAGCCTGTGGCTTGTCCAGAAAGGATGACTTCTATCAATTTAGTAAAGTAATCAGTGGCTATCAAAATCCATTTATGTTGGGATGAGGAGGATGGGTAAATTTCCTCAATGAAGTCTAAACCCCATTGTTGAAATGGCATTTCTATGGAGATAGGTTTGAGAGGTAAAGGTAAAAGATTCCTTTTTCCCACAAATATTTGGCACTTATGACTAAAGGTCACATGTTTCTTGACATCTGAAAAAAGGGTGCCCGTAGAATCTTATCACTAGTTGTTTTCCAATATAGGTGTCCTCCACAATCTCCTGCATGAAACTCTTGCATAATTTTGTGAGGTTCATCTTTCAATAAGCAATTTAATAGAATGCCACAATTATCTCTCCAAAATAAAGCATTATCTATGATACAATATTTCATTGATTTCATTTTCAAAAATGTAGCTTTAGTTCTAGATAAACCAAGAGGAGCTTGTAAGTTTAGTAAGACAAATATGATATTTCCATACCAAGGTGAATCTGTAAAAGGTTCACTGACCTGTGGAGTCACCATCTCTTCCTGATCATCTAGGCCACCAATGAAATTTATATCTAAGGCTTGATAGTTCGATTCAGCCATGAGTTTAGTTCAACCTTGGACTCTGATAAGTTTTCTAGGCTTTATTTCTATGTCATATTCCAAAATAGTGGAAATCCATTTGCCTCTTTCCTTCAAGCCCATTTTGTGTCAAAATGTCCTTTACTACTGAATTTCTAACATAAGCAATGATGTGTGAATACAAGATGTATACTCTAAAATTTTTAATAGCTTTTACTAAATGAAGTGCTTGTTTTTCCATTATGTTATACTTTAGTGTCGCATCTCTCAAAGATTTACTAAAAACTGCAATTGGTTGCTCATAAACTTGATCATTCTTTTGCAACAAGACTGCTGCAATAGTATGTTATGAAGCAAAAGGAAAAATTATAAAATCTTTGTTGAAATTAGGACTTATGAGGACTAGTGTTTTGGTAAGGGCTTATTTGGTGGCCTCAAAATATTGTTTAGCCTCTATTGTCCACTTAAGTGCTGAATCTTTCTTTAACATGTTATTTAGTTCTCTAATTAATTCTCCTAAGTTTTAAATGAATCTCCTAAGAAAAATTATTTTTCCTAAAAATAACTATAATTCTTTGATGTTTCTAAGACGGGTGATGTTTAGGATTGCCTCTATTCGAGATGGATCTAAGAGCTTACCTTCTTCTAGAACAAAGTGTGTCTTTTTGGGATTTAAGGAAAAACCAAATTTTCTGCATTTAATAAAAGCTCTTCTTAGGTGATCTAGATGTTGATTATCTGATTTGGAAAGGACAGTGATGTCATCTTGGTAGAAAACTAGAAATTTATGGATTTCTTTGGAAAAGGCTATATCCATAGTTTTTTGGAATGTAGCTCCTACATTCTGTAATCACTCAGATTTTCCCAGAAGTTGTAAGAAGGGGAAAGGGGTCCGAAGTAACCACATACCAAATTTTTAGATACAAAATCTAGCTAATCCGTATCTAGAGAGGGCTCTCTCTTTAAGTTTTAGCATTGTTTTGAAAGATATTAGGCTAGTTATGAAGTTTATGAGTTTTTTTTTGAGTTTGGGTGGTGAGATTCAATAGCAGAGGGTAGGACTGAGTAGTTTAGGCCATTGAACTAATGGAGTCGAAGAAGATGGCTTAATTGGACTTGGTTTCTTAACAAAGAATGGTTTCACAGAGCAAGATAATCAAACGGGGAACAAATAAAGAATTGGAATAAATGGAATGGTTTTAAGATAGGTGAAGGGCAGTTAAGAATCCTTCAGCATACTTAAGAGAGCAGAATGTGACTAAACATCAATAAAAAGCAATTAAGAATTCTTTACTAAATGATTAAAATGAAAGAACCAGAAAACATGAGCAATTAAGGATTCACTGTTTATACTAATTCAGGAGAAAACATAGAGAATAATAACGATTGAAAATAGAGTACAATTAAGCATATTCTGAGTTACTCTTATTAGTTTATCATTGAGATGTGAAACATAGATGATATTATAAACAAGGAAAACTTTAAAACACAAGGTATAGAGGACTTATTGATCGGGTGTTGAATTCAAGAATTCTGAGAAAAGTCCCTTGCATTAATTATTTGTCCAGCAAGCCATACAAAGTTGAGTCCAACAACACTTTATTCCAAAAAATCAATATTACAACAATGTCTTTGAATCCACCTTCAATACTCGAATTGAGGGAGTATTTATACAAAAATGTTTCAAAAAATATCTCCTAACATTGCGATATATATTTTAGGATGACTAAGAATAAGTTACAAGAAAATAGAGACAACTAGTCTCGAAGATAGGAGAAAAGTAAACTGCTATTGTGCTATTCCTATTGTCGCTAAGTGTGTTGGAGGCACGCCCTAGAATTTGGCTTGCTACTATCTTATATAGTAACTCTGTGCTGGCTGCCCAGTTTTGACTAATACTCTTTACCTGTTCTGATACACTTTGACCTGTTTGATCTCTATTTATATTTGTTCATCTTACTATGGTAAACAACCCAAAATTTACATTTACATAAGATAAATTTACAAAATCTCTAACATGTCTTCCCACCATTTTTGCTCTGGCATTTTGTACTTCTGAAGTTTCCTCAAGGTCTCATCTCTTGCTGTATATCTAAAAAAGTTAGGCTGGATTGTGAAAAAGTGCTCTATCTCATGCTCAACATAGAATAAGTTCTCTAAGCTATCATAGAGAACTCAGCTTGTGCAGAGTACTTTTATTCTTGATGCACTTGTTGATGAACTAGCTTCATTGCCAGCATGCTTACTCAATTTGTCTACATAATCTATGTGCTTCATTAATCTGTCATTAATTACCAGAGGACTTGGTAGCCCTTTATTCTGTAAAATAGTGAACTTCTCCATAAAAGAATTGATTTCCACCTGCATATCCTGGCATCTTCTCTCTAAATTCTGCATCAAATTTCTCTTAGTTAACATCCTTTTGATTTCTAAAATAGTATCTATCCTATCGACTATGCCAAGTTCTTCTAGTTGTTCCATAGTCTTGTTGTTCAAAAAGTGTATAAGCCGGTTTGCCTCATCTGGCATCTATCCTAACAAATCTCTTGTCTTCTGAATTTCTCCCTGTGTTGCTTTAACTAGATCAATCTCTTCAAATATCACCTGGATGGATGGCCAAACATCACTTACATACTCAGTGATGTTGGTCGAAAGAATTTTCTTGATTTCTATGAGAGGCTTGTCAAAAGTGAGATCTTTTTCTAATGCCTTCACTTTATTTTCTAAAGATTTACTCTCCCTTGTTTTTTCCACAACATTTATCTTTGAGATATTATAATCTATTTCTGTCTTAGGAAATTTTTCTTTTACAAATTTTAATTCTGACAAGTGTAACCTCATGTCTTCCATTGCCTTTATCAGCTCTTCTGTACTCAAATTGGTGCTGCTGGCTTGTGCTCTCCCTGCTGCAACTGTACCTATGACCACCTCTGTTGTGGTTGTTGGGATGCTTGGGGCTAAGACTATCCCAAGTGTATATGGGACTGCTGTTGAGACTATGGGAATTACGTCAGGAGGCTGAGAGGTTGACTCTCCCTGCTTGTCCTTGAGTGCATTTTCTAATGCCTGCTCTGTGTCATTTAATCTTTCATTTAGTTTCAAGAGTAGGTTCATCATCTATTCTTTAGATTTATGTTTAATAACCTCATTAGTTTGTGGATACCTTGAAGGAGGCAGCTTTAGCTATTTCCTCAGGGCAGTAATGTCTTCTTCCTTTTTCTTGATTAGTGCTTCTATGCCTTTAACATCTTTGGGATCATGTCCTAATCCAATGATGATTTATTCTAATGATTTTATTCTATTATCCTTGGCCAAGAAGGAGGCTTTCTCCAAATGTAGTTGAGCAGTTGTATTATCCAGGGAATTTTGTAGTTTGTGGGCCATCATTGCTTTACGAGCCAATATGGAATAGACCATTTCTCTAGTTTGCTTGTGAAGTTCAATTTGATCCATAGGTTGAATATCCTTAGCAAAGACCTCTAAGTTTGTTCTAATATAATCTACTGCTAACTGAGGTTGTTGCACCTTTGGCTTGAAGTAAGTCATTATCATCTTTCCTTTAATGTCATAGGCTGACATTAGCCTTTGCTAATTTGTGGGGGCCATTTTAAAATATTGATTGTACATTTGAATTCTCACTGGGTCATTCCTGGCCTTTATTTCTGTGAGTGTTTTCTTGATATCTGAGGCTTTCTTACTTTGTGGCCTAAGGGATGACACGTCTGCACTATGTCGTCTTTCTAGATCTTGCATATGTGAGTTAGTGGATATTCCTCCCATTGTAAAAGTTTGCTGGCTAGCTGCCCTTTCTTCTCTTTGTCTATTTGTAGTCTCTTCAGTTATTTCCTCTTCTGACAGAGGATTCATTGTTTCTCTTTTGGCTCTAGGTTATCCCGTGGGTCCACTAGTAGGGGTAGTGCTTTCTTTGTCCCTCTTTTTATTTCTTTCCTCATTCAGAGGAGTTTCCAAAGTTGGACCTTTTGCTACATTAGTTTGAGCTAGAGGAGTTGGAACTTGACCCTGTTCTTTGGAAATTTCGAGCTGATCTATCATTGTAGGCTGTTGATAAGTTCGAGCAGTGGATGTACCAATTGCTAACTGTTGAGACAATTTGAATGGTACCTTCCCAAAAGAATCCAATTCAAGCGTTTTCTCAAGATATCTCATAGAATTTTCCATATTGACCTATTCACTAACCTCTTCAACTAGGGTTCTCTCTATCCATTCATCCAAGTTTGTAAAATGTTCAATTGCTGGGATCCTATGTTGAAGATAAGGGGATAACCTATTCTTTGTCCTTCTGTCACATATAAAATTGTTGGGGTCATAGGGTACCCACCTAAAACTCTTTTGTAATCTGAGATGATCTTCTAAAATCTTTTCAACTTCTTTCCATGCATCCTTGTTATTGATGACAAAAGGGCCTAGCTGGTTCTTAATTCTTAGCTGAGCTTTCTTCTTTGCACTACAAAAATGGACTAAATCTACATTTATGATTTTCCTGAATTACTCCAAGGCAAACAATCTCATGGGAACATAGTTGGGTAACTTAAAAGGGCAAAGTTTACACCCATACATCCTGATTTCTATGTGATTTTTGTATAGGTACCAGTCACCTATCCTATACTACTTAGAGAGCTGGAGAATTTTCTTCATGTCACCATTGATTCTAGGAGGAGAAACGCCTATCAACAGAGAGGTTGTTGGATGTACAAATAAGTCAATGAAATCATTATAAGTGTAAGGTGACTCAATGGTATTGTGAAAGATTGAACTCCAAAAGATGACAGATCTAGGATTTTCTCTAGTGTCCAGTTTCTTCACAGGGAATGGAAAGTTATCTGACTGATAGTATAACATGAGATGGTATATGAAAGAGGTATATTTGGAAACTCCTTCCCTTTCCAAATTCAGGAATTGGTCATGGATTCTATTGGAAATATAAGAGGCATAGTCATATCTGATGGCAGAGGTTGTCCAATATTGATAGTAACACTAGGGTAATATCATCAACATATTCACCAGAGTTAAATCCCATTATCAGGGATATTATATCAACAATGAGTCTTCCAGTTTCAGTGAAGAAAGTTTGCAGATAAGGAGGTGGACCTGTGGGCTGGTACTTTGGTAACATGAATGTTTGAGCAATGTAGTTTACTTCTGATTGAGTTAACTGAGGGGCTTTTTCAAGTAAGTACCCCATGGAAAGAGGGGTGAGGGGCTGACTGGAATGGAATTGTATCATTTCATTGATGGAATAAGCAGTTATGCGGAAAAGAATGGTTTGGAATGGGGACATAACAACTCTGTAGCTGGGATCATAATTAGCACAACATTGATGAATTATCTCTGGGAATACATGGACTGAGGGCAGGAAATGCATAGGAAGGTTAGATTCCCATAGTCCAAAAATGTCAGACTTATTCAGATAACTATCTTTGATTTGGTAGAAGATCTTAAGATAGTTAAGTCTTTTATTCGGAAGTCTTTATCGGCCAGAGGCAGATAATCTAAGCCTTTGTGAGGAGCATTCATGGGTGTGACATTCAGGGCTATAGGGGTTTCCATTTTTGGTTCTTGTGGATTCAAAAATGAAATTTAGACTTTCTGTTAGAAATAGAACAAACAATAGGTTTGGGAATTTGTTTGGTCAATTTAGTGTTGTCTAAATTGCTATCATAAATTGTCAACCCGGGGCTCGTAAGCTGATGAAGTGAAGTGTACAATATATACTTAAGTAGCCCTTCCGAGTTCTTTTTGTTGTTTTTAGTTTATGTCTAAATTATCTTCCTAATATGATCTGATGAAGTTATAAACAAGTGAGTGAATGTGTGTGTATGTGATGATTCTAAATGCTTCTTGAATTTTAAAGAGAAAACTTGAACAATGACATAAAATAGAATTAAAGCATCAAATGAAAGCAAAGCATTAAACAAAAGACTAATGGCACTAGTCCAATACCTTTACTGTTGATAGAAATGAAAATGATATTTACATTAACTCTGCTGAAAGCAAAAACACTACTCCAGCAATCCAAAAATTAAGTGACAAATCACACTACTTAATTCTCCCTTAACATTCTGCCTTTAGCTAAATTGATCATGTGAAAAAAAAAGAGTTAGGAGTGAATTAGCAATATGAGTCTAAAACTAAATAAATCAAGATGCAGTTAGATAATGTTTTGGTCCCATAAAAGTTAGTGAATTATGATAAACAAAACCATTAAGAGATTAGCAACTTGACAAAAATTGATAAAGTAAACCAAGTAAAGAAACTAACTAAGCAAGGAACTAATGAAAATCAAAGCAAAAAGTAAGCAGTTGAGATAAGACAACTTCAGATGCCACTAGTGTTAAAAAGAAGTAAAAGCACACTGTCCCGGGCTCCTAA
>APFE031238535.1:0-26982 GCA_000404065.3 Pinus taeda
ATAAAGCATAAATGATACATTATAATTTATTACACTTAGACATTAAGATTTAATTTACATCACATTTACTCATGAATGATCACATAATGAAAATAAAAATATCGGAATATCCAAAAGCAACCTTTATTATATATCCAAATCCCAAAATCAGCCTTTATTTATATTAATATATGAGGCTGCAAGTACAATAAATACTATAAGACTACAAGAGAGAGATCCAAATCAGGATATTCTGCATCTACATCCCATTCTTTAGAAGGACCATTGTTGTATTAGGAGTCTCCTCCTACATAGTCGAACGACCTTAGTGCTCTTGATTAAATACACGTTTCATACCCTAGTACCCTACATGATGTTGATTATTGGGAGTTTCCCCTGCATAGAGGGCTTGGTTCTCTTGATTAAATACAAGTTCCATACCCTAGTACATGATAAAATCCCATGGAAACATTGCAATCCCTCCAATCCTGAAATCCTGAAAAACAAATAAGTCTGCTGGATTTTGAGTGAGATCTAAAATTCTACTTTCTCCATATGAAATCCAATGAGGGCGAAACCACTCTTAAACATCCTGAGTCATTTCATGGTAATGTTAAAAATTTAAGTAAAAGGATGAAAATGAAAAATAAAGGAGAAATGACTTTTACTTTAAGAATTTAACATTACCATGAACTGCATATCAACACTAGGGCAAAAGTTCACTTTTATAACTTTAGACAGGTATCTAGAAACAACTAGAAGTCACTAGGATAACCTAAAAATAAATTAGAAAACGAACTAAATTAAAAAAAAAACAAGTAAAACACTAAAACGTGAGTCGTACGACCCTGAAACGCGTTTCAGGCCGTACTGGCCACGTTTTAGTTTCGTGAAACGTGGCAGTACAGCCTGAAATGCGTTTCAGGGCCGTACCAAACGCGTTTCAGCATTTCGTACCTGTTTCCGTACGGAAACGCCCCCTTGCCCTACGTTTCCTGCAACATAGATATGGAACAATATGTTGCATTTGAATTCCATGCTCAGTGCAAAAGTTGATGAATTTGTTGTTAACATATTCTCTGCCATTATCAGATCTGAGCTTAAGAATTTGATGTCCAGATTGTTTCTCAACGAAGGCCTTAAAGGCCAAGAACATGTTAAATACTTCACTCTTGAGTTTTAAGAAGTATAGCCAAGTGTGTCTAGAGAAATCATCAATGAAAGTTAAGAAATACTTGTAGCCAGAGAATGAAACAATTGGAAGTGGACCACATAAATCACTATGCACAAGCTGTAAAGGGGCTGAGGCATGCCAAGGGTCACATTTTTCTTCATCAATGGAAGAAAAATTATTGGAGTCCAACATAAGCAACTCATTTTCGAGTTGATGGGCTCTAATTTCATTTTTAATTCCAAAAACTTTAGTGAGTTGTTTCATTGCTTCATTAGGGGTATGAAGTTCTGCGATATGGAGTCTAAGGTCTGGAGAAATAGACATCCCTATTAACCTACGTGCTGGATCTTGCCTATTTTCCCTTTTGGCTGCCTTATCTTCATCTTTAGGTTTAGTTTCTTGGTTGGAGGCTATTCTTTAAAGACCTTTACTTCTAAGTAAATCCACAATGTAGGACCACCATTGGAAGTAGTTGGTGCTGTCAAGAATAACTTGGCATGGACTTTCCATTTTAACAGAAATTGAAGCTGTAGATGCTGAAACTAAGTGTTCCAATGGAAAGATCTTGAAAAATTAGGCTGATTAAAAAAAACGGCTCTGAAAATAGCTTCCGGATGAAAAAATTATGGCTTTTTGAAGAAAAGTTGTTGAAGATGCTGACGAAGTGCGTGAATGTGCAGAAGTGAATAATAATGTTATTTTTAAAAAGAAAATCCATCCCTTTCCAAACTTAATCTAATTAGCTCACTTTAAAAAAGATTTTATGTGTTCCACTTCTATAAATAAGTGAAAGTCACTTTTACAATGGTACTCGATGAGCTATTCACTAAATTGTAACTTAAATAAAAGATAAAGAGACTTTAGAATTATAAGTGTCTCACTTTTTATAATGGGTGAGAACGTTTTTGCATAAAGTAATTTGAAAACATAAATTCATGTGCTTTTTGAAAAAGTAACTCAACAAAAAGAAAGACTTGAACCCAAGACCTCTATTCTCATAAAGTAACTTTGGACAAAGTGAGCTAGTTTAAAAGGTTAGTAAATTTTGGAAAAAATAGAAAACAAAAAACCACACAACCCAACACAGACGTGCAAACAAAACCAAACTTTATGGCTTGAAGTTAGCTTTCGCCAGAAACTAAATATTTTCGTCAATGTTTCAGATTTTCCGAGATCACACTAAGGCGAGGCGGAAAAGAGCATACACATGAGAAAAATCCTTCCTTTTTGTTTATGACTTACCCAAATCACACAGAGTCTAGGGGCAAAGAGCATACACAAAAATGAAAGGTATAGATCCGGTAATAAAAAACAAAGAGCTAAATAAACCGAATTAATAGAGAGATGAATAACTAAAACATCAAATAAAGATTGTATACCTCCAGATCTTAAAAATGACGTAGTTAGGGCTATCAGAAACCTTTTCGTGTGAAATGAAAGGGATTCCTCACTTAAACAGATGCTCCTAACACAATAGAGCAGTCCTCTCGGCCCGAAAGAAGTAAAAAACAATGAATCTAGGAAACGACAGTCAGATGCAGTTGTACCGACTTCGGATTTCGATCACCATCGAGTGTGACTCTCAAATAGCTTTGATACGATGTAAGAATTTACAGGGTAAGTTCCTTAGCTAGAACACCAAAGGACACCGCTCACAAACAGATCACAAATGAATACACCAGTATTCTTGACGTGGTTAAAACCTTCAAAGAGGGAAACAGTCCACGACCTGAGCCAACGTGGCCACTTCAGGCAATTTATTAATAAAAGAAAGAAAATTTACATAAGCTTCTCTCGTGAACGGTCATGTACAAATGACCCTCCATGCTCTTTAAATTGAGATCATGGACCAATCGAGTGTTAAGCCACATATCAAGTTTCAGTAATACCGAGGAGAGAATGAATTGTCGGATCACTTCATGTCTAGAACATATCGTGACCGTCAGATTGTAAGATTTAAAAGTACATAGTAAAGAAACACACTTTACCTAACTCTACACTAGACCAAGTTATACTTAACTATTTTCGATGTGTCGGAATATCCTAACAGTTACCTATAGAGGTTTGGCCATGTGCTCGTAGAGGGATGTTCCATTGGCTCGTGATCTTTGTTACTTCAAACATTGAGATGCTCGCATGGACCTTCTTCATATTATCGACAATGTTATAGCCCATAGCGGAAAGACTGGTCGAGGTGTCCAGAGATATAACTTGGTTTGTGGTTTCTGGAGTGATGATTCTGTCCTTACTACTATTAGAAACACTTTTCGTTGAGACTGCTTTCCCGGACTTGCTCTGAGTGTTCTGCACTAAGTTAGCCGGTGGGTTGATTTTTCTTAACAAATTTTCTTTGAATTTCTGCTTTGACAACTCAATTGTAGTGGTCGACCCTTGGTTTCTTAGGTTGTACTGGTTGGTTTGCTTCTGGGTCGGACTGTCACTCTGAGGTTGCTTATCAGTAGTACTCTTTTGAGCTGTAAGTATACTGTTGAACATGTTTACTGCATGCCCAACACTTGGAGCTTCATCGGCTGTAGTAGCTTCTTTCTTTTCTTCAGCAGGCTCAGTTTGCTCTTTGGCCATTATCGATTGAACAAGCTGTGTGGTAACCATGCTCATGGCTTGGTTCCATTGTGGGCACGTCTTTTCTGAATGATGTTCTTGATGAAACGTGCAATATTGATTTGTGCCCATCTCCTCAAGGTTCAAGATGACATTGGAATTCTCTGCAGACTTTGTTGGTTGGCTACTGCTATTGCTAGAAGGTACAATCCTTCTAAACAAGTTAAACCTGGGAGGCTTGCTGCTCACGGTGGTCTTGCTTGTCCTCTGTTTGAGCTCTGCCATTTCATTGGTCTGAAACTTGTCAAGATGAGTCAAGCTTTCAAGATCAGTTGGTTCTTTGTCTTTAGCCCTGCTCACAGAGGCCTGAGACCTCTTATCTGTGTCCTTGGATTTTTTTGTTGGTTCGTCGTCTGAGGTGACTCCAATAGCACCCAAGTCCTTCTCAACAATGATAGCCTCTTCATAATTTTCTGTCAATGTCTGTTTCGCAGTTCGCTTCACAAACTGCGCAATGCTTGCTGGCAAAGTAAAGGTGTAGTAATCTATGGTGACAGAGTCATGAGGTTTTGTGTTTTCCGGAAATTTGTTCAAGATGCAATTGAACCTCTGGTTGAAATCTTTCACTTTTTCCTTTTGCTCCATCTTAAGATTATCCAACTCTTTCAATAACATGGCAGGGGTTTTATCATCAACAATTTTTTCAAGGAAGATCTTCTTGTACTGCCTCCAATTTTGGATGGAGTTTGGAGGAAGGCTGTGATACGATAAAATTGCCCTACCATCCAATGTACATGGGAAAAGTCTACATGCAACATCATCGTAATGAACCTCAAGTGTCTGTAGATGTAGGTAAAAGTTGTCCAAATGGTCTTCAACCTTCATTGTCTTATCAGGGTCATTCTTTATTAAGAGCTTCTCTGAATGACTTCGCATCTTGTGTAGGACACTCGGAAGTGCAAGTAGGCCCTGTGTCATCCAATCCAGATTTTGGTTTGCCATGTCTTCTTCTTCGTTGTCCTCATCTTCTTTATCAGATGGCTCTTCTTTCTCTTCTTCTCTGCTTGTCACACCAAAAATTGTGTGCGAGAGTAGAATGTTGTCTCTTTCACCATCGTAAAAGAGTGGAGGCTCTTCTTGTTTTTCCACAGTGTCTGCTAATTCTTCAAGAGTGGCAAGAACCACGTCTTCAAGAGTCGAAACTACTATCCTTCTGGAGGTGATCTTTTCTTCTTTGGGGAATATTGAATACTGATAACTCCCGGAATCAATCAAAGAACCTTTGCAAATTGATAGGTTATAGGGCGAATGGCCCGATGTTGATCATATGGAATTTCATGTTCAGGCTTGGGCTGAGAAGTGTCACCAACTTCAGAAGCACGAGTAGGGGAGGTGCAAAGACTGCTGCTGCCTTGACCAGAAGATGGAATGATGGGGTCGGTGGGTTTATCAACCATAAAATATTGGCCGCCCTCTTAGCGCCAGAAATGTTGACGGTGCTGGACCCACCAACATTCAGGGGATCTCCCCGGTATGAAGTCCCAATTAGACCTCACATCGTCGTTTGGTGTAGGAGTCCCATCTGATATAAAGGCCTGATTGCCAAATCCTTAAAGATTTGCCTTGGCTTTAGTTGTCAGCACTAGAGAGGAATGCAATGGTGTCCTCGAAAGGCAAGGGCGGTGTGCTTGGTGAGTGTGCAGTTGCAACTGTGTCAATGTTCTTTACTGCAAAGGGGGGAAGAAAAGTGAGCCTTAAGGCGAGAGGTAATAGTACCGCCTAGGAAGTGACCCACATGAACTAGAAGGATCCGTTTAACATCTAGCGGAATAATCCACAACGGATGCGATGGTCGTTACAACCAACAAATAGGGAAAGATTTGTCTAATATCTCGCGGAATAGTCCACTAGGATGGACGACAATAGCAACTATTACAACACATTCTCAATAAGATAAGCACTAAAATAACTGAAATAGTTCAACTATCTTATTACATGTGAAAGTAAACATGAAATACAAATGTCCACATAATAGTCTTATAAAAATTCATTGTCCATGCATGAAGAACATGCTCACCTTAAAGGCTTCTGTTATTAAGCAAAAGTTCCAAGACACATGTTTACAGTCTACATCACTACCCGCAATAGTGGGACATTGGAGCTACTCCTTGCTCCTCAAAGAACTAGCTCATCTCTCTAGGTCCTTGCGGGAGGAGCCAAGGTGAAATGTCCTTTGTTCATACAGTGTGGGGGTGTTTATAACCAAGGGGTGATGCTTCCCCTTTGTGACTCTTTGACTACCCTCATGACTGTTCAACTCCCTATGACTTTTCAACTTACATGACTCTCCATATTCATGTGTCCTTTGGACTTCCACTTTACAATACATTTGAATACAATATGCTTGGTCCACAATAGTGATGTGGGATATGACCACTCATGATATGACACTGTTGACATGGACTGTTTAGTGATGTGGCAATGTCAAGTCATTATTGCTGTCGAGTATTGGATGTCTTCTTGGATATGCTTTCTCTTCACCTCTATATAGCTTGGTGATACTAAGTCTTCAATGATCTTTAGTCTTGGATGGTAATAGCAAGCCTGTGTCCCTTTGCTTCCTCTTGATTGATCCACTTGTGAGTTTAAGTACAAGAGAGTCTTTAGGCATGCTTCCCTCCTTCTCCTTCTTCATCATCTCGCCATGACTTGATAGCGTTCTTGTTCCTGCAATTCAATCATGACGGGGTGACATCAATCCAAAAACCCTCTAGTCTATGATGATGCATTCATATCCATGGACTGAGCCTAGGACAAGTCACAGACTAGGGAGAGGGGCACAGTGACTACTCATTGCGTAGTTCCAACAGTCAGGGGGAGAGCTTGGGCTCTGAGGTTGCGCAATGCGTAGCTCAGAGAGGCTTGAAGGACATAATTGGGCAGTGCCTGGAGGCAGTAGGGTCCAATTGAGGGAAAGGACACTGGGAGAATCATCTGCACAATTTTGGGTGTCAAGGGAGGCTAGAATTTTTTCCATTGCGCAATTCGAACAAACAAGGGAAAAGCTTGAACGTTGAAGATGCGAAGTGCACATTTCAAGGCAGACTGGGAGATACAACTGTGCAATTATGGAGGTCAAGATTGGGAGCTGGGCTTAGGAATTGCACAGAGTAGCAACCTTGGAAGACATGGAATGCGCATTGTGTAGTTCCAAGCAGCAAGGTCACAACTTAGAGGGCTAAGACTGCGCAGTGCACATTTCAATCGGGGCCCGGTGCAGCTAAGTTGCTTGGTAGGGAAGATTTTCCGAAAATGGCTGTGTGCGACGAGTGATGAACTATGATGAACCTTGACTACACTTAGCATATTTTGACGACACGACAACGTAGATCATCATAACACGTAAACAAAGCCTTTCCCTCTGTGTCACTGCCTCATGACAAGATAAGACAAGTGCGACACTTAAGATAGGCTTTAGGACGACTGTAGCGACACTTGTGTGACAATGCTCAAGACTTCGTGTATGGATGCGACACATGTTTACATGGTTGCGACAACTCATATACATAAACACTGACCTTCGAAACCATCGGAAAAGACTCTCACAAACATTGTATGACAGGGAAACATGCCAAAATACGACATTTAACCCATCCTGCAAAAGGGACCAAAGAACTGCAAAAAAGCTCATGAAATTGAGCTCTAGTGTTTGCAACAACAATTTAAAAGATCAAGGAAGGCTTCAAAATTGAGTGAGCCAAAATTTTGGAGGGCGTTGCAGCAGCTTCAACAAGCCCCCCTAGTTAAACAATGAACATCTGGCCGTTATATGAGTTTATGACATTTGCAGGAAATACAAAATTAATTCACAATATAGATATGTATGTATGTGTGTGTGTGTGTGAAAATTTGAAGAAATAAAAGGCATGCCTCTATGAAAAGATGGGAATTTTAATGAAAAGACACTTCCGCTTAGTGTTTATACAGGGCCCTTTCTTGTAGCTTAACCATATCAATTCTTCATAAATTATTCAATATAGTTTATTTTATCCTAAATGGATACTAAAATATTCCAAGTCTTTTGGATTATTTAACTTGTGAGCTATGTTTGGCTATCACACCTTAATTCTATAAAACTAAAATCATTCTAGATAATATCACAATTTAGAAAGATCTCGATCCGATTGAAATGAAGACATTCTCAGATGTTGCAGTTCAAATGATGGAAATGCCAAGTGAACATTCCACGATCTATCAAACAATATATGTATGTGAGAGTAATCATATACTCTAAAAAATATCAAGAAGTCGCCAGAAACATGATAAGAGAAAATTAGGTGACACAAACTCCTTCTCAACATCCAATTCATAAGAGCGAACATCTCAACCAGTCAACCTATCAGGATCACTCAAGACAAAAACAATTGACCTATGTTGCGAAGAGTATTGATGTCGACACAATTAAATCTTATGATAACGATTCATTTATGATATCGACCAAGTGAAAGGTTCCATAAAAGATGAAATTGGGATTGTTAGATCATTCTTCAGTTGGGTAGTTTTGCTTTGCACTCAAAAGTTCATATCGTCTTGTATCTTCAAAGATGACAATGTTGGAAATATTGAGTTTGGGGGGATGTGGGGGAATCTGTATTTGATTATTTTAAACTATTTTTATGTCTTAAAACATTTGATACACATAAATCGTGAAGCAGAGCTTTGCATAAGAAACACTTACACACTTTTTGTTTTTAATATTTTGTAAACTTCCTTGTACGATGTATGCACCAACTTATAACTATTGTAGGTGTTGACCACATGTGTGTCAACTACCCCAAGTTGCAGAGTACATGTGAGCAAATGAAATTTCTTCAAAGTCATCATCATGATGCAACTTCCAATCTATCTTTTTAATCCCAAATTCTGCAGCCTTGTGGGCCTTTATTGTAAGAATGATTCTAGTATGATTGTGAAGCCATGTAAAAAACATCTAGGTAAGTCTCTGATTCTTAGCAAAAAGTTTCACTCTAGGGAGGTTTTTATCCTTCGTGAATTATTCAGGTTTTCTAACCCTTATAATTGGTAGAGTTTTTCTCCCACACATACCCCGAAGTTAGAGTGGGGCTCGATTGTAAGGTCTTTGGTGAGTCCTAGTGTTATCGAATCTATGTATATTATCATACTAGATCATCTATCTTGTGTCACAAAATTTGGTTGAGTCTAGAGGGCATGTTTTAATCCCCCTTCTAATTGGATGTCTATGTAATATTTTTGATGTAAACAGTGTTGTCAAGGAATATTTTAGGTGGATGATTAATCATAATAAGACATCATCACCTAAATATTTTTTAGACCCACTTTGAGGATGGAAAATATGTGTAAATCCCCTTTTGAGTCATTTATTTTATTTTCCAGTAAAAAATGTCTAAATAATTAAGGTCGGAAATTGTCAAAAATTAAATTCTCTCCAAGTGGAAAAACTATAAAAAAATTAATGAAGTCCTTTTTCAAAGTAAAAATTAAGAAAGGACTCATTTCCAAGGTAGAAAGTCCCACTCTCAAAATTCGTTGGGCCAGAAAGAATTATTTTCTCAAGGAAATCAAATTTTTGCTCCAGGTGGTTATTTTGAATGAGAGAATTCGATCCAACACACCCATCAAGGAATTCGATTTTTTTCTGGAGATCTGTGCAACAATTATCAAGGGTTTGAATTGTTTGGACGAGGATCAAGCGATGGATCAAGGGAACTAGCTGTTTTTCCACTTGGAGGGGTTTGATGGTCCTATTTTTCTATATAAGGAACCTATTTGCTCCTCATTTGTAACAATGGAATATTCTATGATCAATCTCTAAGTCAAGATCTGCGGGTTGTAATATTTTTTTTGGAATAATAAAGAAGTCTTTGGGGTTTATTCATGGTGGTGTTCCTCTTCTGCTTCTTGTGGTAATGTTTTTTGGATCATGTTCTTAATTCTCTATTGAACACTACTTTTATAAGTTATTATTTCATTAGCCAATGGTTGGATTAAATATTTGCACAGGTATCTTGCATTAATTATTGGGTTTTCAGAAGCATTTTAACTTGATTGATCTAGCAGATATCTCTAGATCTTGCAGGTTATTGTATCTATCTAGCCTCTGTTGATCTAATAACTTGATCTTAAGTTCGTAGAGACTTTATGGTGTTGAAAAGTGTAACTAGGTTCGGTCTTCATAATGACATGTAATTATGATTTTATGTAATGAGATGAAATGAAGAAAATAAAATTATTGTATTGCTTGCATCATGGGTTTCGTGAGCAAGAAGTTTTATTTTTGAGTCAAGACTCCCATTGAGAGTCTTTAGGAATTTTTGTTATCTAGTCATAAAATAAGAGTCATTGTCATGTAATGAAGTCATGTTACACATTGTAAAGAGTCAAACTTGTGTATGAGAAGTATTCCTCCAAGACCTTGTCACTTGTCCTCTTCAAGTCGGCCTACAACGAATGAAGAACTTGGTAGATAACGTTGACCTTCCTCCTAGTGATCATGTCGGCCTAAATGACATGAGGCAGTGTGTATAAGTAGCCATACTCAGCGTCACTTAGAGGCAAGCAATTCGGTGAAGAGCATAAGCATAAGTGCGAAGAAGGATTCCTCAAGGGTTTTTGTCTTGGGTCATATACTCTCCCACGTGCGAAAGAAGAAGGATCAAAGACATCAGGAGAAGATCGAAGAAGAACTTGTTGCTACATTAAAGTGACCTTGTTTGGGCATAGATCTCGCTATAAGGAAGCCGAGGAGAAACACTATTCTAGGGTTTCTGATCTAGGGTTAACCTAGGAGACTGAGTTTCTTTGGGTAAGTCGAGAAGAGTAGTGTGTAAGGATAGAGACTGAGATTCTCTAGAGGAAGCTGAGAAGAGTAGTTCAAGAGAAGAAGGAAGCCGAGAAAAGGAAGACGCAGAACATCAAGGCTAGTGACAAGGGTCTTGGAGGATTCTAGAGTCAAGGGTCTTTGTCATGGTCTTGGTATTCATCAATTGAAGATCTATAAGAAGAACTTTGTAATTGGATTTTCCTCTCAATGAGTGAGAGGTTTTGGCCCTGGCTAACAAGCCTACATACTGTGTCTATTGTCTTCTATTGTTTATTTGGTAATTGTCTTGATGAAAAGAACACATTGATAATATAACGAAGAGAAGATAATAATACAAGAAGCAAAAGCATATCACAAGAAATTATCAAGAAGAGAAATGTCCTAATTATCATTGCCCTAGATTTCTCAACATGGTATTAGAGCTTAGGTGCTGAAGGCAATAAGGGGCATTCAAGCAAGAAGACATACAAAACCGAGTTTCAAAGAAGGCAAGTCAAAGAATGCCAAGCAAGAGATCAAGATCTTCATCATTCCAAAACCCTAGATCAAATAAATATACTCTAACAAGAGTCTTGAAATCATCTTCAAGAGAGAAGCATGAAGAAAGATCAAAACCATTGAAGAATTTCCAAGATCATCATCGAAAGAAGGCCAAATCATTCAAGAAGGATCGTGAAGTAAGCTGTCTCAACCTTTCAAGAAGTAATCTTCTATCAACATCAAGATTAAGGAGGAAGCAAGCAACAAATATCCAAGTAAGTCTATGACTTCATTTGATTACTTGTTGATTTCTGGTAGCATTAAATATGCTCTAAGTTTCAAATTTTACAGGGAGGCTTGGGCACATGTATTCCAAAGAACCCAGAAAGCGTTTTGGGAAATTCATCCCGGAGATAGTTTTATTAAAATACTTAATTATTTTTAATGGGTCCCTGAGTCTAAACTTAGGAAATTAAAATAATTAATGGGTATTAATCTAATTGTGGGTGTAACTTTTAGAAGGAAACAAGGATCAAACAACTGGACGACGGAGGGGATGAGGCAGCGTGAAGCAACAACTGCTGGAAATGGAAGACTTCGGGCAGTGGCGTGGACAGGGATGAGAAATTGAGGCTTCGATGGACTATTAGCGCGCAAAGTAGAACAAAAGATTGAACACATGAAGGATGAGGGCAAATGGAGAAGCGACGAGGAAGGGATCAGATAGAGATCAGGCAAATAGCGTGTGAGAAATGAGTGAGGAGAAGACAACTCGACAGGCAGATAGAGGCTACGTAGGAGTGAAACACAGTGTGAGGAAAATATTGACTGCACGCTGAACGCAATGTTTCTAAAACCGGAACCGGTGACCGGACCGGTTCACCTAATGAACCGGTTTACCGACCGGAACCGGTCTAACCGGGACTGGTTTGGTCTAAACGAACCGGTTTTAGAAAAAGGAGGTACGTGAGAATGGGGAGAGAAAACACGTCTTGTTGCTGACTGCAGGTTTGCGTGAAAAGAATACGTGCAGGTCCAAGGTCCAGGGTAGCGATACTGGCAAGGGTTTTTAAAAAAATTCGAAAATTTTTCTTGCGAAAATGAAACCCCGGGTAGTAGAGAAACTGAAACTGGCGGTCCAGAAATCCCAGGATGCCACAACGTAAAAAAAATTTCGAAATTTTTTGTCAAAATGAAATCCCAGACAACAAATAGATAGCCTGGAAAAATCCTCGAACCTGCAAATTCTCCAGTAAATTTTAAATTGCCCTGCATTCAGAGTTGTCTAATGAAAACCCCAATTTTTTTTTTAAGATCTGTACCTGCAACTTGTAATGGCAAAAATAGAACACCAAGAAGTAAAATGTGAAAGAAACAAACCTAAAAACCCTAAAACTAGTTAAAAATTTACAATATTTACAGATTTTCGACTCTTAAGCAGCCATATTTGTTAATAATTCACAGTAATATCTTTAGAATTTTAAACTTAATGTGAGATACTTCAGAAAACCCTTCTTGCATTCATAAGAAAATTTCAAATGATAAGCCAGGGATCAAAACTGGCTGGGCTCTTTTAGAAAACGCAATCCAGGAGTTGGCTAGTTCAGTCGAGAACTTCCCCAAACGCCCGGTAATCTAAAAAAAAAAAGATTTCCTGCACAACTTAAAATCAACCATCAACATAGAGGGAGAAAACAATAGTGAAATCCAGATCAAATGGAGATACCTGCCATTATATTTCAGAATCTAAACTATCATTCAAACTTCAGAGATCAGACAAGATACCTGTGCCTAAATCAATCTTCATCAAGCTATCATCAATGGCTGACAATAAAATTATGTAGAAAATAAAACATCTTACAACATTTCCAGAACAGTAACACCAACAAGATTTTCAACCCAAAAGTCTTTCTTTATTGCACAAAAAATGACTACAAGAGAGCTTTCTTTAGCACCAGACTCTAAGATCCAATCTGATCTCAAATGACCCCTGACACTCTATTTAAAGGAAAATTTCCCAACGACTAGTTCGAGTGAACCATGTGAAAATGATCTCGACCGTCGATGAGGAACAAAATCCCTTTTAATCTCATTCGTCGAATTTTTTAAATGCATTTTAATATATTAAAAATTTAAATTTTGCATTTATTTCCTCAAAAATTTGACTTATTATTAATTAATTATTTATTTTATTTTTTCATTTTATTTTTTTAATTTATTTTAAATTTTTATTATTATTATTAATTATTTAATTATTTAATTTTTATTATTATTTTATTTTTGGATCCTCAAACTTAGCTTTTGGAAAAATCACCTAGGACCTAGGACTTAGGACTTATGAGGAGATAAAACATTTTCTAACCCTCAAAACACTTTCCATCATGACTTTTACAATTTTACATCTCAAGGGGGAAAACCCATTTGACATAGACCTTCATAGACCACCCAGTTCTGCGAAAAATATAATCTAGCAGATCAAGTAAGTTGTAATAACCTAACCGAATAATTAGGGTTATTTCCAAATTACTTTTACATAGACTCGAAGCACACTAGGATTCCCCTAAGATTCTAATGACAATTTCCATTCCGACTTTGGGGTTAGGCTGAAGGAAAACTCTGCCGATCATGGATCGGTGAGACAAAAAACCTTCCGAAACATAGATTATCACTAGAAAATTAGGTTTGCCTAGGCAGTTTACATACATGACTCAGATCTGCTAAGATTATTTACAATTTACACATGCAGACTGGGTTTACAACATAACAAGATCGGGCTGATGATGACAGTTGAATGGCACGGACACGTTGATCAAGCGCTATCCCTTTTGCGAAAAAAGGGGGTGTATTGCTATGGGTAGTTGACACATAGTGGTCAGCAAGGTCATTTTACCCAAGAAGGGTTATGAGGTTACATGTACAAGGTTGGCCTTAGTGGAACCTAGAGATAATGATTACGTTATAAAGTTGACCACAGCTGAAAGTGAAGTTAACACCATTTTGAAGGAAAGAACTACCACTTTCAAATCTGAACTGGAGTGATTGCTTCCAGGGCTTATCTAAAAAGAGTGTACAACCGATTTGGCAGGCAACTTTGCACCTTGCCAAACAAGAAGCAAGGCTTATCTCAAAAGAGTGTACAACCCATTTGGCAGGCAACTTTGCACCCTGCCGAACAATATCAATGAATGGCAAGTCTTCATCTTGCATGGGCAATGTACAGATTCGCCATGGGACAGTGGGGATGACCTTCTACCACCAAACCTGGACCAAAGGAAATTTCTGTTGAGTTTTTCCAATTTACTATGTTGAGTGCTAAAAGGAAAGCAACAAGAGACATCGTAATCATGGTCTGCTTGGAGATAGTAAGCTTGCCAACAGGAGGCAGGTCCCTAAAGTACCTTCTCTGAAACTTCCATTGCAACATTTGGAGGCACCAATCTCACAAATCAGCAAGGAAAAACATTAATACCAAAGAGAACTGCGAAATATTTGATGATGTGCACATCGGTAGTCTGCTTCCATCAAGAAGTAACTACATCCAACCCAATCAGCCAGAAATCAGGCTTTTAGTGGCTAATAATTGGACCTGGAGTGGCATAAAACATGTCTAGGCAGCTCAAGGCAGATCCAACTGACTTAAGAGACAACTGTATATAGATCAAGAGAATCAGCAGAAAAATGATTATTCGGTACTCTGTCTGTGAATGATAATCCATCCCAGTCACCCCTGTGATCTTGCAGCATCAAGGAGTTTGCCTAGCACGTCAGTTTCTATCACATACAGATAGGGGGCTAAAGAACACTCATCTGAAGGGTTTAAGAAAAAAATATTAGTGCCAGAGTAGCTGTATTTTTCTTCTAAACTTAGCCTACAAATCAGCTAGTGCCGGACACATTTAATTGGTGTAAACACTGGTCTTTCTACAGAAAAACAAGTCTGCATCTCAGCTCAGGCTGTGGCTTGGATGATTTTAAACCATCAGTGTATATTCCATCCTGTTTATGAGGCACGTCGGCTTGCTCTCTGTGAGCACTCAATATTAACAGGTCAAGTCTTATTTCTGGCTTAGTTTGACCAGGATTTTGTTGTTGTCGAGGAAAATGTTGGCGCAAGGACTGCATTGCTGTCAATTTAAGAGAATGTTAATAAAATTCAAATAGTAGATATGCATTGTCATACATGCACACATTGCTCATGCATTTGTTGTAACTCAATGGATATCATCTACTATCATATGACATCCCTTGATTCCCATTTTATATATGGTCAATTTATCATTTTATATAAATCAGTATTGCAATAAATTATAGAATGATAACTATCTTAACAATAGCTACGGGCGCCCATGACTTCATAGAGGTGTCCTAGTTTCTTAAGCTGCTCAGTTGGGGACATAGTCTTTGTTTGTTGATGGTTTCGAACATGTATTTAGTTTTTGCAAATTCATGGTTTTTAACATGGATTTAGTTGAGGAATTTCACAGCATCTTTGTTTGGTGATTTTTTATTGACTTTGTGTTATGTTCTCAGACATGTTAAAGTTACTCGAGATTGTGAGAAATTTTTTCTGCAAGAGTATAAGTGGATTTTCTAGTATTTTTCATTTTTATTTAGTATTGCAGGCAGCTCTTGGAGGTTCCACTGGAAATCTGCAACGGGTTCGAGCCTTTTTGCGGGTTTGTACAATCATAATTTTGAATGACCTTTATCAAATGATTATAGTACCATCTATTTGAAATTTTTTGAGCTGATTAAATATAGTTCTTTATGTGGATGTTATGCTTGGAGTGAAGTAATCATGTGCTTTTGTTTTTATTGCCTCATTTTTTCAACTTTGTAACTTTAGGTTCGTTTAAGAGATTATGGCGTATTAGACTTTGATGCACAAGACGGACGTAGACAACCTCCAGTGGACACGACATGGCAACAGGTGTGCAATATGTTTAAATCTAATGTTACATTTATCCCTGAATGATATGATTTAAAGATCGACACATCCAGGGAGTAATGGAAATTTGTAGGAGATTTTGTTCTTTATGGTTTGCCATTCATTGGCTAGAATTTGTCGACTACTGGATGTGAAATTTGGACAAATCTATTTATCCATGATATCTACAGACAAATCATCAACTACTATTATCCTTATAAAAAATGGAAGTTCTCAGCAAGTGCAAGTTTATCTTAGCATATTCATTTGTATAGTACTATAATGTTGTAACATCGTTTAGCATGACAGATATACTAACTGTTATTCAATCAGCATGGCACCTGCCCCTACTGTATTTGCTCAAGGAGACGGAGATCCAAGATTGATACCTAAGGCCTATGTTATAATCTGTGTGATATATGATGGGTACCACTCTAATAACAAAAAGAAATAGTAAATAAGAAATAGAAGAGTTAAAGAAATGAAATGTTGACCTTGAACTACATTTTAATGCTATCATGAGAGATGATTAGGGAGGACTTACATGTGGACTACAATGATTATTTTATTTACTATGCTTCCAATTTCTGATTCTCATGATGATGTGTGAGCTCGTTAAGTGCTTTTATTTTTATATGTTTATAGCATCTTGAAAATCTAATTTGATGAGTCTTAAAATTCTGAAAATTTATGAAATACTTAGATTTGTTTTACACTTTCGGCTGCATTGATGGCAATCAGGATTGTAGAAAACACTATCTTAATTTTAAACACTTCAGACATGTTTTATTGCTTCTTTCCCCAATACAGATATAACCTTTTTATGGTTGCTATAATTAGGAAACATTGTCATATATGCTTAGTGGACAATTTATATTTTATCCTGAGGCTATTATCAATCGTGCATATATTGATTTCATAAGATTGTAGAAAATACTTTATTTTTAACTTGTGAACACTGCAGGTAGGCATTTTTTGATTTTTGTTGAAATTCAAATACAATGTAGAATTTCTTATCATGGTAATTACTTGTCACTGATATGCATTCTTTTTATTGTTCAGATCTTCCTGGTCCTGATGATGGACCTAGCTTTAGGTTCGAAACACGTCGACCCTTTATTCTCAATGTGAATTTTCCGGAAGATCTGAACAATATATCATGAGTCACAGAAGCATAAAGTCTGAGATGCATTCTTTTTCTTAATATTTACTTTGATTAGTTATGTCATCAAGCAATTACACAATAACAAAATATAGAGATCATAATGCACAAGAAGCGAGAGACACCAGAAGTTAGGCCAGAGGCCAGGGAAAAACCCACAAGTGGAAAACCCGGCAATCCTTTCCTTTAGCTTCTTCATCAACAAGAGAAATCCAAGTCAAACAAACCAGTCACCTTAGTGCCAGGTCAGCCCTCCAAATTCTGCTATGACTCCATCAATAAGTCTGGACACAAAAATGCCACATGTCTGTCCTTAAATGCCATGTCACACAGAGATAGAAGCTCGTATAAATACTGATGTAATGGTATCTCAGGTAGCTTGTATTCATAGAAGAAACAGTGCACAGAAAAACTCGGATATGCCGCTATTAGTGCCTCAGAAAATTCGCATATATGCCTCATAATATTTCACATTGCTGGCTCAGGAATCATCATATCAGAGAGAGGAATATGACACAAGAACTTCACATTACAGAGATAGAATATATCTTGGAAACTTGCATTATAGGGATAGATGATGCCACTGAAGATACACCTTTTCAGGTCTCAGATTTGTGCCACAGACCCAAATTATCTTACCACATAAGAGTGCGAAATTGATGCCAAACGATGGAGGATATGTGGCAGTGTATAGTTGTTCGATCATATGAAGAGACACGTCCTTTGAGCAGGCCAACTTGTCTACCTGGACGGTCAACTTGTTGAAAATTTATGTAGCTACAGCTGGCATTTTTCATAAATTGAAAACCCCAATGGGCATTTTTCATTGTACTAGCTCTCAAATATAATGATACTTTTTGTTTATATTTTTTGTCTTTCCATGAAATACTGAGTCTTCAGACAAGCAGATACAACTGGTGTTATCACAAAGTATCACTGTAGGGTTCATCGGTCCTTCAACTAGGTCAGATAGCAACTTCCTTAGCCATAGTGCTTCTCTGCTTACTTAACAGGTTGCAACATACTCAGCCTCAGCACCGCTGAAAGCAACTGTATCTTGTTTTCTGCTCATCCATGAGACAATGGAGGATCCCAAATTGAAACATCCTCCTATCGTGCTCCCTCCATCTTGCTCAGTGCCTCCCTAGTCAAAATTTGTATATCCAATCAGTTGGACTTCATTCCTTCTATTATACTTCAGGCAGTAGTGAATGGTTCCTCGCAGATATCTCTGAATATGTTTTGCTGCTATCCAATATTCATGGTTCAACACCACTTGGAATTGACTAAGAACATTTACGGCAAAGCATATTTCTGGTCGAGTATTCACCAAGTACATCAGTGAGCCAATTAATTGTCTATACTTGGAAGGATCCATAGGGCTTGATTAAGAACTTCTTAGTCTCTTCAAGTTTTTGATCATCGGAGTGGTCATAGGTTTGCAATTCATCATGTCAAACCTCTTCAACATCTTGATCATGTACTTTCCTTGATCCAAATAAACTTCATCAGGTCCTTGCCAGACTTGTAGTCCCAAATAGTAATGCATCAACCCAAGATCCTTTATGTCAAATTTTGCTGCTAGTTGCCTCTTACATTGTTCAATTCGGCTTTCTACATCTGTCTAGAGAAGATCATTGACATACAGGAGAATGATTACAGGTTCTCCATCTACAACCTTGATATAAAGGTTTGGATCAACATAACTTTTTGTGAAGCCTATTCTTTGTAGGTATGCATCCATTCTCTCATACCATGCACTAGGTGCTTGCTTGAGGCCATATAATGCTCTCTTCAATCTGCAAACATATGCCTTCCTACCTTGAACTTCGAATCCCAAGGGTTGCTCTATATAGACTTCTTCATCTATTGTGTCATTTAGAAATGCAGTCTTGACCTAAGTTGCACGAAACGCTGAAATGTTTCAGAGTTTCCGAAACGGGTAAGTTTAGAAACGTCACCTCCCAAAACTGGAAACGTCGGTCGAAACATCATCCGAAACATCATATATGTAGATATAAAAAGATATATATATATATATAATAATATATATATAAAATAAGTGACTAAACACATTATCTTTGCAAGAAAAAAGGGAAAAAGACCCATAGATGACAATTTAGAAAGAAAAACAAATCTATATTAACTATCATAGATGATTACATGATGGTGGAGTTTCAGCTGAGTTTCAGCTAAGTTTTGGAGTTTCGGGTACAGGTACGGCTCGAAACGGTCGGGTTCCTAGAAGTTTCGTGCAACATAGGTCTTGATATCCATTTCATGGATGTTCCATCCCATCGATGCAACCAGTGAGACTAATGAACGAATCATTGTATATCTTGCTATTTGAGCAATGGCCTCTTCGTAGTCAATGCCTTCTAGTTGAGAGAAACCCCAAGCCACAAATCTTGTCTTATACTTTTCTATACTTCCATCTGGCGCATGTTTGATCTTATAGATCCACTTGGAAGTTACCACAGATTTGTCTTCGGGCCTAGGTACAGCCTCCTAGACTTAATTCTTCATTATATGTTGATACTCTTCATTCATGGCACCTTTCCATTCCTAATGATTTACAACCTCTTCAAAAGTGGATGGTTCTACTTCTATTAATTTTGTCATATATGCAGCATACCCAAAATATCTCTTAGGTTTCTTGCTCTCTCTAAATGAGCCTTTCTCTTTCCCATGACCTTCTGCATCAAGTAGTGTAGATTTCAACCAATTAGGTCTTTTCCTTGTTTCAAGGATGACCACAGGTTGAACAGGCTCACTAGGACCTTCTTCTTCATGGTGTGATTCTTCTTCTCCCTTGTCAACTTCTTCCTCAAATACCGAAAATTCTAAATCATCAAAGTCTACGAAAAGTTCCTTTGATTTCTTGAATGCTATGCTTTCATCAAATATGACATCTCGACTGACTTCTATGTGACGTCCTTCTTTTATGTAGATCCTATAGGCTTTCAATGAGTTGCTGTACCCAAAAAACATTCTCTTCATACCTGATGGATCCAACTTCTTTCTTTTGTCCTTTGGTATGTGGATATATAGGGGACAACAAAAAGATTCAAAGATGATCCACAAATTGCTTATTCCAGTGAATACTTCTTCCAGAGTTTTGTTGTCTAGGAACCTGTGGGGACTTCGATTTTGAATGTAAACAACTGTCTTCGTGGCTTCTCCCCATAGAAACTTAGGTAGATCTTGATCGTGTAACATTGCTTTTACACTTTATTCAATGGATCGATTCTTCTGTTCTGCAACTCCATTTTGCTTGGGATTATATGGGACTATGAACTCCCTCTTAATTCCAGACTCCTTACAAAATGCTATAATCTCCTTGGATGTATATTCTCCTCCATTATCAGATCTTAGTACTGGATTCTTCTTTTTGTAAGGTTCTCTACTCCAGCTTTGAATTCTTGAAATTTTGTAAATACTCCGTCCTTGGTTTTCATTAAGTAAAGCTAGGTCTTTTTTGACTGATCATCTATAAATGTGACATAATAGAGATGACCTCCAAGTGATTTAGGAGGCATAGGGCCACATACATCAGAGTGAATGAGATCCAAGATTTCTTTTGACTGTGAAGCACTGCTTCCAAATCGTCTCTTGGTATTGTTACCCAATGCACATCCCTTACATACTTCTTCGTGATCTTCTTTCAGTTCAGGTATTCCATCTACTATGGAACTTAGAGTTGGAAGGATCTTGAATTGTAGATGACCAAATCTTCTATGCAGAGTTCACACTGGCTAATTTCAATGTGAACTAGGGCTTGGGCCAAAGGAGATATCAATTTGTAAAGTCTTCCTTCTCGAATGCCAATGACTTTAGCTTGTTCTATACTTGAGTCTTTACTCCATACAACAACCTTTCCATCAATGAAAGCTACTCTATCACCCTTATCTTCGAAGCTTGAAATGGAAAGTAAGTTCTTATGGAAACCTGGAACAAATAGAATGTTGATGAGCTGGATGTTGCTTCCATTCTCCAACTTTATAGAGGTCGATCCAATACCCTTTACGGGATAGCTCTTGTTATCTCCAAGTTCCACTGAATAAGTGGATTTTCCTTTTGATAAGGTCTTCACTAGTTTGGAATGGCGAGTCATGTGTCTTGATGCACCACTATCAATTACCCAAATGTCTTCATCTTGGAATGTACCAGAGAGATTCGAGAAGACACCTTCATCCTTTTCCTTGATTGATACCTTCTTAGAAGAAAATAAGAGACCCCATGCTTTCTTGACACTTTCCTTGAGATGGCTTGCTATCTTGGAACACTTCTAGATGAACTTCTTCATTGTAGAGGATATCTTCATGATGCCCTTTTCTAACCTTAGCTCTGATACCAAGTTGAGAATTCAATAGGGCAATGAATATGTTAATTCTCTTTAACTTGATAACTGTTTGTGATACCTTTTTCCTTATTAGCTTTGTTCTATATTATTATAATATGAGATACATCAAACAACTACCAAAACAATAAGAACAGTGACATAGTATATAGGTTGCAAGCCAGGGCCAAAACCCCTCCTCTTAAGGGGAAAACCCTTAAATCTCTTCTCTTCTTATAGATCCCTCAATTGACGAATACCAAGACCTTGTGACTCAGACAAATACCCTCCAAGATCAAGATCAACCACCAATCTGGCCTCTTGCTGCAAGAACTTCGACCTCCTACTGTAGATCCGAAATTTTGTTTGCTCGACAACTGCGGCTGCCAGACTTGAGAACTTCGATCTTCCTCTTAGGGCCTTATTCTTCCCTTCGCTTGAATTTCCTTGTGTCTTAGGGCTAGAGAGAAACCCTTAATGACCTTCGTTTGCATTTTTCCTATCTTCCTTCCAAGATCGAACTAGATATAACCTTTGCGCAAAAACCCTAGCTTCGTCTAGTAGGTGGGAGAGAGAACTAGCCCAAACACTTTGTCTTTCTTCGATCTATTCTTCGTCCTTCTTCGACCTCTTCTTCACATAGAATGAGAGATAAGTGAGAGTTTCTTTGGAGGTTGAGTTCCTTTCTTTATATAGGGTTCTTCAAGGGGTAGGCATGGCTCTTCAATTATGCCGACTTGACAACTTCTTGGCTGACTTCATCTTAGAGGGTATTTCGACACTTTAAAGACAAAAATAAATTTTCTTTACAAGATACAATGTGCCCATTGGGGTCTTCAATATATGACAATGACTCTTAGATCTAGGACAAACCCTAGAAGCACTCAATGGGTCTTTGACCTATAAAATAAAATAACTTGAGCATGAAACTCATGCTATAATAATAATAATAATAATATGTTTTCATTTTATAATTTACAAGAATACATTTCATACTTATGAAGATCAAACCTAGTTACACATTTTTCAACACCCTCCAATACAACAAATCATTAGAATAATCAAGTAAAAGAGCTTACAAGACATGGAATCGGTGGGGCAGTGCATGATGGCATGCCCTTCCATAGTTGGCTTTGGCATGTACATGCTACAAATGTCTCCAAGCTCAATAATAGGATTAACAAAGGACCCTATTAGGTGGTTTCAACCTATAAAGGGGGTGACATGTCCATGGTACATCCCTAAAATGGTAGGTGGAAAATGATATAATAGTGGAGTGGGGTGGGGATCAGAGGAATCATCCAAACCCCATGTCATGGTACAAGGGTAGATATAATGAGAGAATCCCACACTTGGGTATGTGAGTGGAGGAGGGAGCAAATCGTTGTACATGAGGTACTTCAACCTTTTTTTTTCCACCCTTCTTTATATGCCTTTTGCCTTTTATTGATTTTTCTTCATAACTGCTCGGGTCTCTTTGGGATGAGAGCATGATGTGTAATTTATAGCAATGGCTACCCCCTTAAAGTGGGGCACTTCATCGCCCACCAGGGGTTGAAACAATCGTGGGTTCCTTAATGATGGAGGGGGCTTATCTAGAGCCCATAGGAACCAGGGTGATGGCCATGGATAAGGGTTAAGGCTCATGTTTGCCTTTTGCCCACATGCTAAATTTGTATGTCCCAACCATCTTTTACATCTTGTGGTACATTTCTTGTTGAGAGTGGCCAAATTATGCTTTTTCGTTTCTTTTTAGCTATATCAACCTCCGAGGCATCGTTCTAGGCCCAACACAAGTTGCGGACAAGGGGAGGGGGAGGCTAACCCTATGTGGACCTAGTGGACACATTTGGACCTGGATGGGAAAAGAGATCAATGGGGCCAAAATGAGTGGAAGGGGGTGATGTAGGTGGCGTCGGGAAGCGGGACCACACAACCAAAATCAAGATTTCCCATGTAGTGCCAACCCTAAAGCTAATGACCAGTAAAGGAGATCCCACAGGACTAGGATACAAGGGTAACCACGAAATTGGGTAGTGGAGACAAGGATATAGACTTAACCCACTGTTTTCGCCAAATCCCCCCACCAATCCATGCCCAAAAGTGCCCATGAGAAGTAAGGAAAATTACTTAACTATACTAGTGAAAAGCCATACCTTCGGTGTCGAGAGTCCCACCTTCTAGCATATAATCATGACATGTGGCTGAGTGACCACATGGATGGCTCAGGTTGCGGGGACAATGGGACATTGAGCTATCTGGTGGCTGCAAGGCGCTGCTGGCTGCCGACCGAGTAACATCTAGGAGAAATTTTTTCTCCTACATACACTACCCATAGGTGGTGGGTAACATTTGACTCCAACTGGGACATGAGCTCTCGGGAAAGTGCGTCAAGTTACTTGAGCGGGAGGTCATGACAATACCAACAATCTCTTGGTACTGTAGACTTGTTACCTACACATTTCAAAAACCAAGCACATGACACAACATGTTTTCGTGGTCTCTTATGATCACCCATGCTTAGTTTTAGGTCGTAAAAATCAACGGGAAAATAAAATGCAAATTTAATCTAAATGCAACTAATTTACCATGACAAATATCGTATGATGTTAGTTCTAATGAGAAAATAAGCATGCAATGCATCCAATGCTAACATGCATATAATATAATGTCAAGTGTCAAGGAAAGGGGTGATATGACCTAACTTGACTGGTTGCGACCAAAGTTCGTTGTTAAGTTTGGCAATGTAGTAATAATCTTCCCCAACTTTCCCATGAATCCTGATGGGTATTGGATTTTTATCTACCAAGACCACATCCCCAACCTTGTATTCTCTTCTACTTGCACTTTTTGTTTGCTTTGTGATTTGGTCGCTTGAGAATATAGACTTCTTGTGAAGGAAGAATTAGGGAAGGTTTTTCCATCTCATACGTTTTGTAACATGGAATTAGTCCTCGCTTGTCCACATGAGTAGGGTAGGTAGGCTCTCTATAAAGAATGAAGTGGGTTCCTTTAGAGTGCAGAGTAGTAGCATATGACATGTCCATTTGATGATGACCTCCAACAGTGGCTTGCTACTTCCTTGATAGTAACATCCCTCATACATTTGGGATGTCTATGAACACGACATCCATAAGCAATGATACATTGGGGCTCATAGCTAGAGAAGTCCTTTATGAGGCCCTGTACTTCCACAAGTTTGGAGTTAAAACCACACACATTTTTATACCTTCGAGCGATGATAAGAACCAATTGCTCCATGACCTTTAATGGCGTGATGTTTGCAGAAGCTCTTGAGTCCAACATACAATTCTGTAATAGAAGGTCATTTATGGCTAAGGTAAGCATGAATGGATCATGTCTTGCGTTTAGATCAGGAAGATGGATATTTTACAATGCTTCGGGTAATTCTTCGACTTCCTCTTCAAAACCCAGGGATTTCTTGCTTTGTCATTGTTGTTGGGGAAGCTTTGCAATCTCCTTTAATGGAACTTGTATAGTCATTTTCCCTATAGTTGTCTCTAGATCAATGTCAAGACCAAACTCCTTACGATTATCCCTTTTGATGGTTTCTTTATTTTTGGCATCCTTTTTGGGATTGGCCTTCTCCGGAGGATCCCTCTTAGGGAATCTTTAGGGAGAGATTCTTTGGGAGAAACTTGCTAGGGAATTGAGTCATCCTTGCTGGGTTCCTTGGAGGTTGTGCGGTCTTTGTTGTTGTCCTTTTGTGAATATTGGACACTCTTAAATCTTCCACTATCATCAGCGTTAAGCATTGGCTCTTCTTTTTCTTCTTTGATAATGACGTCACTAATGGGAGGACGAATATATGAACCCCCCAACAAAATGTTGAAGGCATCAAATTCTACAAGGTTAGCCTACTCATCTACTTCTTCATCATTACTCCCATCATCATCACTTTGCTCATCTTCGAAAGATGAACCTTGCTCGACCACATTTGCTGGAGCCGAAGTGTTGGGGACTTGAGATGAGCTTGGCTTGTCTTCCTCATTTTGTTTCTTAGGGAAAAGGTTCCCGTTAGGGATATAGCTAGATTTTTGGGCCCTTTCCAAATTAGCGAATTTGTTCATGTAGAGCCTATCTCGTGAATTCATATATTCGCCGAGCTTCTCCATTTTCTTGAGAAGTACCAGACTGGTTTCTTAGTGTTGATCTTTGGATTTTCCCTTCTTTACCTCAACCTTAGAATTTTGGTGGCCATTAGCATCCATTTTGGAAATTTGTAGGTTTTCCTCTACTTCTATAGCTATCTCTTTAGCCTCAGCCAAGGTTTCAGGTTTCTTATCCCTTTTAATGCATAGGTCAGGTGACCACCTACAACTTTGATAAACTTGTCAAGTATGTTAGCATCAGGGGGCCTCAAATGGTCGGGGATATCCCTAACTACTCTATCAAACTTTTGGATGAATTCTCGGATGTCTTCCCTTCCCCTGATTATTTGATAGAACTTTTCAATGTTGAAGGTTCCTTGTGCATTACATGATCATCTTCTTATGAACATGTCCTCAAATTGGTCAAAGTGAGCAATGCATCTTGGGGGAAGACTAAGGTACCATTCCCTTGCTTGTCCTTGAAGAGACAAAGAAAAAAGCATCATGTGTCTATCTTCGTCAAATATCAACCTAGAAGACATGTTCCAATAGAATTATTCAACATGGTGACAGGCACTTATGATAGCATCAACTTTAAACTTGGGTCATTATTTAACTTCAAAGGGGCAAAGACACTAACCAAATGCCTTTTACTTTGTAATGAACAAAGTTTGTATACACAATGGAATAATTCATAAGAACTAAAATATGTATGTATCTATTGTAGGACAAGCAGTATTTGTATATAAGAATTGCTGAATGTACAAAAGATGTGTGAAATGATTACAATGAGGGCCCACTTATATACCTAGGCAGGTGCCTTTTCATGAATGGTCCTGTCTCTAAGACATGCCTCTTCATTACTAACTAACTATCGATTAGTTAATTAATTACTAGTTATTATTATTATATTTATATTTACATTTATTATTTTTATATGAATTATATTCATAACATTGCCCCTCTTCAAAAAGCTTTGTCCTCAAAGCTTACTGATGAAAAGGTTGGATCTCTTTTGCCGTTTTGAATATCTTCTCGTCTTAGAACTTTGATCTTCGTTAATACAAGACGATATGATCCTTTGAGTGATAAACAAAATTGTCGGATTGAGAATGGATTTGGCCATCCAAGGTTAATCTTTTGTGGAATCTTCTGATCACTGGAAATTTGTAATGAATTGCTATCATAGGACTAGATTCTGCGAACTTTAGTATCCCTTGGAACATAAATCTCAAACTAGTAGGGTCCTAGGAGGGGATCCTATAGGAAAACAATAGAGCACTAGCCCACTGGTACCTCATCTAAGGCTCTTTGCTCTTTATAGACATTCGCCGATGGGAGGAAACCTATTATATGAGGAATCACAAGATGAATGGATCAATGGA
>APFE031238536.1:6663-24607 GCA_000404065.3 Pinus taeda
ACTCAAGCCAAATGATGTGAGGGTTCCACATATGAGGAGGTGGATAGATCGTATGCCCTGACATGTAAGTACATCAGTGATCATTTTATCACCAACCCTTTTTGGATGGCTTCATATATTGTTCATTATGATCAATGATTATATGTACAAAGGGATGGATTTTTGTGATGACCCTGAGCTCGTGCTACCTAAGGGAGGGTGATGGGATATTATAGGTAAGATATTTTGACCATTTGAATTTTTGAAATTTTTACATTTTTTCTTGTGTTTATCTTTTCGGAGACATAAACTATTGATTTTTTCATGCATATATTGGGCATATTCGACTGATAGGTGCTTCACATCTCCGTTGTCTAGAAGAAAAACCATAGGTGATAGTAGCACAGACACATGTTGTTGCAGTAGGACAGGATGCACTACGGGATCTTAATGTAGCCAAGGTATTAACAGAGGTGGAGTGCCACACGGATGGGTTAGCACACAGGATAGATGATATTGTGATCAACTAGATTTAGATGCAAGTTCGGTAACACATTATTGGAGTGCCTGGGCGTATTGGTTAGCTACTGTGCGAGATATCTCATGTAGTGGATTTTTATCATGAGCGCTTTAATTAGTCTACTTATCTATTTCAATGTATTTTTTATATTGTCCATGTGGGCATATGTGTCTCAAGCACAAATTTTGTAAAACGAAAATTATATATATATTCAGTGTTTCCATGTTCCTATTATGCTTTCAATGATGTGATGTGTATTGAAACGTTTTTACACTCATCGCAAATGTCTATCAAAAACATGACTAGCAAGTACATCTATCAATGTATTTAGGTTTCTAGAAATGCGTTCATATTGTATGAAATCAAAAGTCTTTGTAGAAGGAAATCCATCAAAATCATGCCCAATATGATAGGACTTCTAAGAAAATAAACATTAAGAAGTTGTAGTATGACGATCTGTGAGTTAATACTGATGACTAAATGATGGATACCATGCAAAATAGCATGAGACAATAGCGTGATCATTGCACTATCCCTTTTAGACTCACTAACTCACCATTTGGAGAAAGGATAGCCTACATTGTGGAAGATAGATTTTGATTACTACGACTAGCACCATAAGCATAACCAAAATACAGTTCAAGGGAAGCTGACAACTACAACCCAAACATAAAATGGATCACTAAGAACCTTATGAAAATCTAAAGAGACACACTACAAAGACACTCAACACACCTATACACAATATGTACATAGCGTTACTACACATCAGATTAAGCATAATATATCTTCAGCAAAAACCCATTAAAAAGATGCGCTAGTGGAATTCCATCAAAATAGACTAACTCATAGGCCCCTTTTGTAAGAACTTCTTGAAAATATATAGATATGAGCACATAAATTGGAACTTTCCTCATCCTAGCTTATTAGATTCTTAGTCATATAAAAGAACAAGATCTCCTTCTGGGAAAATACAAGGCTTGAAAATTTTGTTTTATTACACCTTGATACGTATTTTATGAGCTGCATTAGCTATAGTAGCATCACACCATGTCTCATCTAATTGGGTCAAATATAAGAGATGTTCCTCTTCTACAAAAGTGGTAGGAGAAATTCAACAACTAGTTTGAGTTACAAAATCTCACATTCGATTGGAGGAATTTCTTTGAGACCATAAACCAACTAAAAGGGTGTAAATTTAGTAGTAGTCCTCACTAAGGCTTGGTAAGCCAACAAAGTAGCATAAAGAAGCAAATTTGTCTGATTTATGGAACCATACCATGCATTGAAGCATAATTTTTAGATATTTATTGATAGCCTCAACTTATCCATTAGCCGAAGGATATTAGGGAGTGGAACATTCATGGGAAAGTTACTTCTTAGCAGTTAGTTGAGTCATCATTTGATTCCGGAAATGCTTCCTGTGATCTGTAATTTTGGATTTGGGAACACCAAATTTTGCAATAACATCATGGAAAAAGAAATATGTAGTATTTTCACTAGTGTATAGGAATCTCTTTGGCCCATTTAGAAAAATAATATACTGTGACAATGATATAACCATGCCCCCCGACAGAGTGAGGGTTACAGGTCTTGAAGCTGATACCCCATTTAACAAAAGGTCTGATGGAAATAATGAGATGTAATGGAGCAGGTAGACTCAAAGTTTTATGATCATAAATTTGGCATGCATGACACTTTTGGACAGCAAGAATACAATCTCGAAAAATTGTCAGTTAAAAGTAACCAGTGCGTAAGATCTTTTGCGTGGAAGAATAACAGAAAAGTGAACACCACATGCCCTCGAATGGAATTCATCAAGGAATTTATCAGCCTCCTCATGGGTCAGGAACCTTCATAAAATTCTATCAATATCGCATTGATAAAGGGTTTCACCCATAATTAGGTACTTTTTGGCTTAGTATTGAATACTTTGCCACTCAAAGAAAGAGGTATCAAAATAGAAAGTCTCGGTCTTGAGATATATCATAATTTCCTCATACCATGAGTTAGATTACGAAATTAGAAGCAATTACTTGTGAGTGATAGAATCATCCAATCTTAATTCAGAATCAGGTGAAGTAAGGTTGCACATAAGATTAATGAAAACAAGGGATTTCTTTGACTTTCATTTGATGAATTCTAAGTCATAATTTTGCATTGTAAAAATCCAATTAGAGTATTTTCCCCCAAGAAATTAATGTGACAAAATATATCTCATAGGGTTGCAATCTGAAACAACCATAGTTTTCTAGAGAAAGATGTAATGGTGCAACCCTTGAATGGCCTGAACGACCACCAAATCCAACTTTTCTATGTGGGTATACCTGATTTCATTATAATTTAGATTCCAACTCATATAAAACATGCAGTTTTCTATCCATACATCATCTTCCTAGATGAATTCCATTGCTATAATAGAAATTGCAGCATCGAGATATAGGAAATAGTCTCACTGGTAATCAGGAGGATATAGGAAAGATGCTTGAACCAATAGCTCTTTCAGGGTATCAGATGATTTCTAAGTAGCATTGTCTCAATGGAAGGAAACCCTTTTCTGAATGAGGCGAGTGAATCCTTTGATTAACTCAGCATAATTAGAGGCGATACTTCACAGGAAGTTAGCTTTCCCTTATTGAAGCTGAACGATCGAAGAAGGTGAAGGTAGGTCAATGATTGCATCTAGTTTCAAAGGATCGATATGAGTTCCATGTTATGAAATAAAAAAACCAAGAAGTCAACCATAACTAATGCAAAACACACATTTTTGTGAATTCAGTTGAATATTATAGTGTATACACTATAAGAAAGTGGCTTTAAGATGCATTGGGTGATCAACCCGATAATTAGAATGAGTAGGGGGATTGTCAAAATACGGTTGCGCGATGTGTTTAATAACATTAAAAGTGGAAATGGGCCCCAACATTCTTTAGTGGAAATAGGATTTTTCAGTAGGCAAATGTACCCAGGGATAGAAAAATGCAGTTTTAGGTTAATCTGATGGGAGAATGTTGATTTGATTATATCCAGAGAAACCATACATGAATGAATAGATTTAACACTTGACGCAGTCATCAAAAATCTGGTTGATGAATGGGGTTGGGTAATTTTCTTCGGATAAGCATGATTCACATTATAATAATAAATGAATACATGGATTGTCCCCTACTTCTTCATGCAAGGGAAAAGGTTTGACACCGAATTGGTCAAAGGAACATGGTATATGAAACCAACACAAAGGAGTTTTTCAATATCATTATTTATTGTGACAACCTTCTTTGGATGGACTAGATGTAAGCACTGCCAAATTGGTTTAGCATCGATATACCTTTTAATCTCATTCACCACTATGTTTTAGTCGATACTTGGCAATTCCTCATTGGTCCATGCAAAGACATCATGAAACTCATGGAATAGGGATTTATAGGTCTCAATCTCAGATGGAGAGAAAGACAAACTAAAGTGTAAATTTTTAACAATACCCGGTTTAACAGAGATATTAAGAGGTATCATCTCTTTGATATTTGAGAGATTACTTTTTGAATTGACTTCGTCACTAGAAACGAAAATTGTAAAAGACTTGATTATATTAGGTAGATACACATAACTGAGATTATCCTAAATGGAATCTTGTATGGTGTAATGATTGTTATGATCATACCATGCCACATTATCTACCATCATGATATCCATGATGCTCTCATTGGTAGAGAATATACGAGGGAATGGATTAGAATACATTCCATAATCCAATGATCGATCAACCCAATTGATCGAAAAGAAGATCTGAACCTCACAAACCAAATAGATGGCTTTTTAATCAAGTTCAATGGGGCTAACAAACATTCGGGCACCAAAACTATGCATGCTACTTCCATTTGGTACAATTCATTGATCGATCTGGATAGTAGAAAATGATATGATATTGATATAAGCAACCAAAGATGAGTTATCGGGAAGCTGAGGGGGATGAAGTGACAAAAGTTCCCATGGGTGAGGAGACCTTTAGGTTTCCAACCTCGGAATGTTGATAAGGATGTATAGTTTCCCCTATAAGTGAAACACTTCCAATAACATGAGAATCAGAGGAAAAAAATGTGAGTTAACCAATGGCAACAATCCTACCATTATGAGGAAAGGCAATCATATGAAAATAAGTTGAAATGCCCATGACGATGGAATAAACCCACATGTGACCCAATAGAAGATTTTAATCAAGAAGTCCGTTAATAACTTCCACTTCTATGGATACATTTTCCTGCCTAATTCTACTTGTAATGAATTCATAGTAACACAAGGCTTATATGTTCTCCCATAAAACTATTTCAATGTGGTATGTGACTAACTCACTTTAGGAGAACCAATCACTTTCGAGCAAGACATAAACATGATGCATGCTAAGGTTTCCTCGTTCACAATAGACTATTGAATGTTGTTACTGTGAACTATGAGCTAGACGATGAAGGCCAATTGAGTGGGAAGGTGAGGGGTATAGTTTTCATGGTTGAAAAAATCTAGGTTGGAATCTGAGGTATCCACACATCTGATAGCCGAAAGAAAAACCCTTTTGTCGGTAGGGAAATTTTAAAACACCTCGAGAGTCGACATAGGTGATTGATACTTATCCAAGTCTTCAACTACATTATAAGTTTGAGCAACCCTACCATGATGGTTGAAACAAACTATGAGTATTTACCTTTGGAGGCTATAGAGAGACCATGAGGCACTCAAAGACTCAAGGAAGAATAGTTGGAACAAGTTTGGTCAGAGAGAAAATTAGGACAAAAGAAAACTTGTACATGAATACGGGCCAACATAGGTGAAAAGGAAGGACTAATGCTATGCAACGAAGGAGCATATAATGTTCAAATAGGGTGAAATGCTGTATTGGAAGACCATATGGTGCGTTGTTCTAGGGATGCAATGTTTTGAAACAAGGATTGTAATTGAGACTCAATGAAAGGTCTTCCTAGCTCTTTTATTAACTGAATAAGAGAATAAAGGTATGAAAAAGAGGTAAGACTAGCACAATGGACAAAGAAAACACCAATAAAAAACATTGTTCCCAACTAGAGTCACCAATTTGTTATATGGAATCTATGACTGTGGACATAAGTATATTCCCTAGGCCTCGTAGTGTGACCTAAAATAATAGAAAGATAAAGAGACTAGTTTCTTTAAATTAAATAGATAATGGGATTAAGCCTGCTTGGAATCTATCATATGCTTCACCCCTTCCTTAGCTTGAATGCTCCAATCCTAGCTTTGATCACTATAATTAGAACATGCATAGTGAGATCACAGAAGCCAGTGATCCACTAAATATATGAAACATCATCTAGTGACTTTATTCAATAGATCAACATGGTATTGAAATATATGAAACCATAAAGTCATATATAGGAAAAAAAATAACTCTTTGTATTAATTGAAATGGAATGAGTTACATCAAAAAATAGGTGTTGATCTTATAGAAGAGTTCCTCCAAGTTCACTTGTCCTTTCCTTGTTTGAATGTGCACCTCTAATCACCCTAATGGATAGAAATATGTCTCTCACAACAACATTAGGGTAGAATCACTCTCCAAAATTCAACCATTTTTGTATGGGTGGCAGTAAATATATAGGTGAAGGTGGAAAGACATGAATTATTATCCTTTCAGCTTTCTAGGCTTGAGATCAACTCTTGATTGGAGGATGAGCTCAAGGGATAAGGGATGAAAAATAATAGGTAGGATAGGATAAGATTCGTGATGTTTATCTAATGTAAATGGTTACAATAGATCCTGGAAGCCTCTAGAAGAGAAATCTTCGAGATTATTTCTCTTTTTCCTAAATTTCTTGAATTAGTGCAGCCCCAACACTGAGAAACCTATTGGTGATCATCGCAGGTGCAGAGTAGGGAAACGTGGTAGTCAGCGGTGGCCAATAAGATACTAGGGTGCCTTAGTCATTAAAATGACTGAAACAAGGTTTTTTAGGCAGAAACTCAGTTACTATAATGAGACATGCTTAGGGCTTTATGAAAGGATGATGAAAAGGAGGTTCGCATGGAAAACTAAGTGTCAAAACTCTTCCCACTCCTCACCGTCCCCTATGGTGATCAATATTCAATGTATCACATAGGAGCATGCTAGTGGAAGTAAATCAACCCACAGTGTGGTTCCATCATGGAATCTTACCACACTTCATCACTCATTGTCTCCTCGTACTCATTTGATGTCAATCGTCGTGAGTGTTGATAAGCTAAAGTCTTTTGATGTGGGCCTCACTACATGACCTACCAGGATTACTTATGAGAGTTGTGTGGAGGCCATATGAGCATGATGTAGTGAGTGTGCTAACATGACCTTTGTTAATAGGATCAAATTTAATCTAGCATAACTTTTAATTCGTGAAAATGATTATGGTAAAATTGTTATCTTTGGAAATCCTATGACGCATTGAAAACAATGATATTTATATCAAAAGAGAAGACATCCTCAACCCAATCACTTTTAAGGAGGTGGAAGGGATACAACAAAATTTCACATTTTCGACATATTATTATTTAACAAAAGAAAAAATATTCCCAATGTTCACAACAATAATAAAATGAAGTAACCATCTTCCTCGAGTCCCAAAAAGAACATTCAAACTAACAATATTGTGGCTCCTTCAATACTTTTGCACCATCAACAACATCAACTCATTAGCTAGGTTTATAAACTTCAAAAACATTCACTTGGTAGTACTAGTTCTTGTATAACCTAAAATGTTTTGTCCATGTAAAGAGATGTTTTGGATCTCTTAATGTTAGAATAGGTTTGTAATAACACCTTTATTTTGCTGCAATTAATGCACAAAGTTATAATTGACAATATACTGTAAAAGTTCCACTTTTCTTGAGTGCTAAGTGGTTCTTCTTCTAGAAAAGTGGGTGTCAAGGGGTTTTTGGAAGGAGGGATTACGTTTGTTGTTAAAATATGTTGGACACACCTACTTGATTTGATAATGGTCAGTGTGTGCATATGATGATAGTAAAATATTCACCCTATATTCATCTTATCTTATGCGGGTGTTGCTTTCCCAATGATGAAATCAGCTCACTAGAGTTGGGCTGGGAAGGTCACTGTAGGAATTTTCATGGTTCAGAAAGAGTGGGTGTCTCCACTCCTTTTAGCTGTGTTTTCTACCATCCTCTAGTAGGTACCTTGCTTGACCACTTGTATGTGTTTATATGAGATTCTGAAAAAGTCGCGAGAGACAAGTTTGCAATCAGTGAATTTTCCCTTCTCAAGATCACCTTTGTTTCGATAGTTAGAGGCATCTACATCGCCATGTGTAACCTCTCTGATGTGTCCAGAATGAGAAGGAAATTCAATCGCCATCTCCTCGTATTCCAGTGGTGTATCTAGACAAAACTTGTCGATCCCATCGGTTGCATGATTCGACAAATGGGCGTCACTATTCTCTTGGAAGGGTCGTCCCTAGATGTCTAGATGGTAACAATAGGGATGGAATCACAAGTAGATTTCTACTATGGGAACAAGGATACCATCATCTCTTACGACATTACGAAATATGACCTAGGTATGGATGTTACAACCAGCTTTAGTGCAAGGTTTATGGTTGTCATTATTTTCAATTGTTATGAAGATGAACCCTAAACAACCATAGTGAGCTTGTAAAGACCAAGAAGGATGGACAATCCTAACAAAATATGACCTTTAAATCTGATGGACAACTCAAGTGGGATTAATAGAATTTAGATTGGTTTGGAGAGTTGTTGATTCATTTTGATCGTGTTTCTTATTATACAAAGGAATGAGGAATTTGCATATTTTTATTTATTTGTTGGATTTGCTTATGGACATTTGAGATATTATTAATATTATTGGTGATATTAATTCTAGAGAGAGTCTCCATAAAGAAAGTGAGAAGAGAAGAAACATAGAAGCCATCTCACCATAGCAAGTTATTATATTTCTCATTCTACTTCCTTATTTTCCTTCAGACATGTTCTATGTCCCATAAAGAAAGAAAAATATTATAATGTGTTGTTATTATGTTATCTAAAAACAAAACAAAATATAAAAATAAAATTAACATTAAAATAAAAATAACTTCAAACCAAAACGAACATAAATCCATCTTAACTCCATATTTACCAACGGCAAAGTGGGATAAAAGTACTTAAGGTACAAACCTAATTTAGAGTGAAAAGAGATTTCATCCTAGTACATAAGGTACAAACCTATTTTTTCGCATAAAAAGACATTTGTTCCACATTGCACTTGGTAGATATAGAGAAAGGATATGACCATTAGGGAGTGTTAAAAGGGTGATAACCTATATTAATAATTATTAATTTAATGAAATTAATTAAAAGAATTTGAGAGAGGTAGGTGAAATGAAATGAGGGATGCAATACTAATAATAATAAGATATTTTGGTCAAACTAATATTAATATGAATGAGATAAGGATTAATTATATATATTGAAAATAATAAATTAGATGAAGGTCAGGTTGACAAGAAATAAGACAATGATTAGTGATTTACATTAAAGAAATAAAATACCCTTATTGAATTAGATTATTAATTTAAGGAAGTATAAAAATACAGTAAATTAGCTTAAGAAACATTAAAAACAATATGAACAGAGAGTAAGAAAATGTAGAATTAATTAAGAGAATTTGGGGAGGGGAAGAATTAGTGGTAAAAAAGATTAAATTAAATTAAATAATGATTTTGGTAAGATTCTTTATTAAAGAGGTAAATGTTACTATTTATATTAAAATAATATTATGTAATTTTATTAAGTAAAAATGTGTTAATTGATAATTACAACTATTGATTTTTTGAATTTGATTTAATTAAATTTTTACTTTTATTTTTGTGTAGTGGAAATGTTTAAATAACATAATTGTAAGCCTATAACATCCTCTTTACCCAATAATAATAATATTAAAATCTACTTTATTATTAGTATTTTTTCTATCAATTTTTGTTAAATGTTTGACTTAGTCAAGTTACAAGTTAGTTTAAACTGAAACCACTAATAATGACCCATGGTATTCATCTGCAATATGGCCTATTTATATGTGAATTTAAACTTACATCCACAAGCGTGGAGATGGATCAAATCCCTTTTGTATTCAAAATATAGCTTTGCATGATGACTTGATCGTTGTGTTTGGTTAATAAGTCCAAATTTAATATGGATTTAAGTCAATTTGAGCAGTCTTTCCTTTCTTAGTCTGAATTAATTGTATTGGTTGAGTGTCACTTTTATCTAATAAGTATGTTTGGAAAGGTTTCTACTTTGTTACATGGGCTAGTTCTAGAGTTTTCACTCTTATAGTATGGAATATTTTTTTGTTTCCAGTGTGTATGATTCTTGGAGTTGGCCAAAGTTCTTTTCTGTTCATATTTGGTTGCTCCATCAAAGATCACAACCCTAGCATTTTCTTCTTATATTCTCTCTTCAATCCCTATTTATATTATATTCTCATTGAACTTATTAGAATAAAATGTTATTTCTTGTTATCCATCATTCACCTACCAAATTTCTATTGAGGATAAACTAATTTTTAATATCACTAATTATAGAAAAAAAACTGTCAAAAGACCTTAGTATATGGAGCTTGCTATATGTTTTTAATAAACTTCTGTTTATCTGCTTCTTTTTCCCTTTTTTTAGTTTTTTGAATTAAAATTTTGTATATTTTGGAGAATAAACTAATTTTATAAATGTGATAGATTTTCTATTTAAATTTTTAAACATGGTTGTAACACTTAATATTTATGAATACAAGTAAATTACATGTTATTTCTTTTCTTTCAAACATTTACATATACAAGGGCCTAATAGTTAAGAGCATGAGTACATGTACAGTTTGGGTGGGCCTCAATGGTTAAGAGCACTTGTTTCCTCCCTTCAAAAGAAAAAAAAAATTTCTTCATCCTTTGTTCCGCAAACAAAAATTCTTTATCCTTTACTGCATAAACAAGGGGTCTAAAATTTAAAATTAGATAATAATAATAATATATATTATATACCAAATCCTCTATAAACAATATCCTAAAAACAATATCCTCACTGATAATCCTACATAATTCAAAAATCTTTTTTATTAGAATTTAATTATTTCTTATAATATTTTTCTAAAATTGATGTAAGATAGAATTATATGCACTTCTCGTAATATTTACATATTTACCATAATTTATTTAATTGGCTATTTAAATTAGACTTTGTTTAAACTTTATAAAAAAAATTAATGTTATACACATGTCAAGATCATGCTGAAAGTTGGTCCAGAAATATTAAATATTTTTTAAAAATTCCATGTTCATTTTTATTAACAGGTTGTCAATAATATCTTTGGCTTCCTAAAGAATACCTAGAGATCTGCTTGTTTGTATACTGGTTGGAACTTTCTCTTCCATTAAGAAGTGTGGTTCTCTCATTTATTCTTTTAATTTACTGGTAGTGGATTAGTTTAACTTTATTGTAGTATTATATTAAGTTGATGACTGTGGATGACTACTTCATGGACTTGATCGATAAGGATTGTTTGCTGATCAAGTTCAGGCTATACAGAGAGATTGAGCTCATGATCAGTTCTGCACAACCCAAATCAGCTTCAACAACAGAGCAATGCCATTTCAATCAAGCGCTTGGATGGTCTGAAGTCCGATTCACAGCTCATAGAAATTCCAAAAGTGTGTGGAGCCCAAAAATCTTCGACTTTGCTTTCAGAAATGGTGTAACGATTATCCAGCTTTCCAGATCATTCTACGCAAGAAAACTTCAAAGAATAACGTAAATTTCATCGGATATTGCAGCCCCTTTCTTTGTTTTTCAATCGATTTCTAATTATTCTCAGTCATTTCATTTTCTGCAATTCCAGATTTCGTAGAAGATGATCTTAATTTGTTTATTCGCGCTGCTATGATCCCCCTTTTGATTAGAACGATCGCCTGACTTGACTGAAATCCATGGTGTCTACGCATTCCCATTCTTTTCTGTACTTGTTCAAGAGTTTCAGCAATTCTGTGGATTTTTCCCTTGCGGTCTCACTACACCCAATCTGAACTAAGACCAGCAGCTTCTGCAAGGCGCAAGCCTGGAGAGCCTCCGCCACGAATGAGGAGTCGGATGAATGCTGGCAAAGAGTCCAAAGAATCAACACGGCCGACTCGTTTGCCCAGTCCGAAACTCTCAGCATTATCCTGACAGTAACAGGAACGGTTAGGGCATGGGAAAGAGCAGCCAAGCGGCCATCGGCGCAATTGATTAAAACATTCAAAGCTGCTAGGCCTCTCTCACACAGGCCTCTGTCGGAGGCTGAATCTGCAAGAATCTCCACCAGGAGAGCAACAGCCCCGGCCTCTACAAGCTTGACGCGAAATTTTCTCCCAGTTGCAGCAATCTTCAAAATGACAGAAATGCTGGCCTTGGTGGCCGCTGGGCATATGGATTCTCTGAGAAGTTGCACAAGACTTTCTGCTATTCCCTCCCCGCGCGCTATTCTTTCTAGCGAGCGGTTATCACCTGAGATTTCTTGGAGAATCGCCACGGCATTTTGCTTTCCTTGGGGATTTCCGTGAACAAGAATGTGTATAATGCAGCGCAAAGAATCGGCAGAAGTAAGCAATTCTCGGACCTTTTCGTCTGCATCTGTGACCGGCAAAATCACGCCAAGCGTTCCCAGCGCCTCGTCGCAAATGTCCACAGCGTGCTGCAATCTGTTCAGCGCCTGGACGCTGTGCGCGGCAAAAACAGACGCCAGAACGCGAAGCGCATTGGAAGAGGCGACGCGTCTTCGGTTCCTGTCGCTTTCCTTCGCCAAGGCTCTCAGCCTCTGGATTGCTTCCCGCGATTCGATCTCTGATAACAATTCTTCGATCTGAGCCGAAGTGGGCGGCACCTTTGGGGTTGGTATTCTCTCGATTCCACTTGCACTGTTGGCCACGCACCAATCTTGAATCACGCGACGAACCGTGTGATTTGGAATCATTTCTTGATTTTGAAGAACTTGTTTTGTAATAGGGCATATGTTTTTCCCTGCATCCAACCAGGTTTCGATACTCTCGCGATCATAAGTAATTCCTGTGCAGAGAGTGACAGGGTCCTTCATCAGCTCTAGAGAGATTGGGCATCTCAGATAATTCGGGACTGTGACATCCAGCTCCTTCATTCCGCCGCGCATTTTGAAAACCCACAACACCTTCACTGCAAACTTCTCAAACAATTCGATCCTCACTCTGAATTCCTTGAGAAGTTTGCAAGGCAGGGCAAGGCAAGGCAGAGGATTGGCATTATAAATACTGGTGTACGAAAAATTCAAATCTTATAATTATAAAATAAACACAGTCAAATGTCAAAGATTTGATCGGCGCCGAACGGTCGGAAATCAGGGCGACAATTCCAAATCAACGGTCAAACTACGGGATTCATGCGTCCGCTTACCCCGTCAAAGATTTGATTGAACGGTTGGAAATCATTCATGCCACAGAGTCCGTTAGACAGTTCATGCCAGAGAGTTAGACAATTTCATGGGTGTTTCGAAGGCTTCCACGTTCAAACATTCATGCCAGAGTGTTAGTTAGATAATTTCAAATCAACGGTCGCCAATGATAAAAACAAGTACCACCGAAGACGGCGGAGGTCATCTGACAAAACGATGGCCAAACGCAGCTAACGACGCTTTAAAAAGCTAGACAAAGGTGATTTCCTTGTTTTCCTTGTTTATTTAAAAAAAATGAATTTTTCCATGATAGGAATTTGGTTTGATTATAATTTTAGATTTTGGTTTAATTATAATTTTAGATGGTTACCATTATTCATTTTAATCTAAAAATAATTAAATATTTATTATTATAATTGGATTTTGTAATATTAGTGGTTACTTTTTACAATTAAATTAATATATTAATTTAAAATGATTCACCTTAAATTAAACACAAAAAATATTTTTAATAATTACATAATCAAAATTTTAAAATATGTTACATTATCATAAAATTTATTGTTGTAGTTGGTGATTGTATGGAGAGGCCCTCTATAACTCAATATGGAGTAAATCTCGCATAAAAAGTAAACATGTAAACGTAAATGTAAACATTCTGGTGGATTTCACATAAAAACATAAACATGTAAATGTAAATATTCACCCTCAGCCCAACACATTCCCAGAAATTCCATGTTCATAATCACCCCGATATAAATGGTCAAAAATGAAATTATTGAGGAGACCAATGTAATCACTCACAACATTAAAGCAAACAGCTAAATGTAAATATTCACCTTGAACCCAACACATTCCCAGAAATTCCATGTATTCCATGTTCATAATCACCTCGAAATAAATGGTCAAAAATTAAATTATTGAGGAGACCAATGTAATCACTCACAACATTAAAGTAAAATGTAGCCTAATACCTCTATCAGATTCAGATGGTGTGTTCTACATCCTCCCACAACCAAGGTAATCTCTACTTCCAAAACCTCCATGATTCAATTTTTGGGCACTGAAGAAAGGAAAACCTTCCTCCTAAATTCTCTCACTGAGCAAGGAATACCTCCCTCCTAAGTTCTCTCACTTAGCAGAACCTCATGGTCTTATTACAGAACCAACTAATTATCTCAATCCTACTATGATGGCCTTGGAGCTATTTCTATATATAAAATGATATAAAATTATTGAGGTCCCTCACTCCAAATCATTGTCTACTTTATAGATGACAACATTGTAGATTCAAAGTCAACCAAGAAGGCTTGGACACCCTTCATAGGAGTTTTGGTGTAAGGGGGAGTATTGAAGTTGAAGATGAAGGCGAATCTATAGTAGCATGTCTACAGTGAGATGAAAAGTTTGTTGAAACCCACTGTGATCCACAAGGTGATGATGTCTATGAAGAATTTGTAGAAGGAGAAAAGGAGCACATAGTTGAAATCTTGCTCACAACGACTTGGTGTTTCCAACAATGATAATTTGGTGATTCCAACAACAGAGCTTGTTGATGACAATTTGGTGATTCCAACGAGTGTTATGGTTAATCCCACAACTCGAGTTGTTGGTGTTAAATTTGATTAATATTTGTTACGTAAAGATCAGTGCTTGTAGATGATGCAACAAAAACATAACATGGACATTATCATATTCAGTGAGACAATACCACTTGAGTTTCAAACCAAATTGAAGACAACATGTTTGTAGAAACACAATTTAGTAAAGAAGTCAAAGAGACAAAGAGGGATGTAGAGGCAGATAAGAAAGCACAACACCAGAAATCTCTCACTGCAGAGTACAAGGAACAAAATCAATGTGGTTATGCAGATGTTTTTAAACTTACCATTGATTTCCAATAAGCATGACAATTATGAAGGAGAGTTAATTTCCTTGAAGCGTGGCTTGCAACACCATCTCTAAATGAAGGATACAAAAAAAAGAAAAACTTAAAACAATTTAGAGTTTCCAAATTTGGAATAAAAGAAAATAAAAGGACGTATATTTTTTTAAATTGTAAGCTGACATACATGACAAAACATCTTAGTTTAACTTTTTTTGTGGTTGAATTGAGAGGGACTGTTGGAGAATGTAATTCCAACCACCCATTGGGTGTCACAATTGTCCATCCATGTGTCATAGCCTGTTTTAGTTTAGTCCAATATTGTTGAGTTTAGTTTAGTCACTGTAGTTATTTATTATTGATGTGTTCAATAAAATCTTATTTAAATGAGTTCTAATATTGAGAAGAGCAATCCTCCCCATTTTTCATTATTTAACAAAATTTACTCTACTTTTTTAAATATTCAGTTACCTATATTTATGATTTTCTATATTATAATAATATTAATTCAAACCAACTCTTTAAAAGAATAACTTGAAAAATAACCAATCCCTAACCCATTGCATAATAACACTACAATATAACATCGGTCTCACGGTGATTATGAACATGGAATTTGTAGGAGAGCATTGGATAAACATCCTCTACTTTTTTGAGGCTTTATAGGAAGGGGATGGGCTCAATGATCTATGAGTCTTACTTCATACCATCGAAGTATTTGATTGGGATGGAATTTAATGATAATCACTTTTTGCACATCCTTTCCATGCTAATATGGATCTGTAACTTTATCATCGACTGAATATCGGACAACTTGACGTTGATCAACTTATGATTCACTATCAGTCATGTCTAGGAAGTAGTCCACACTTTATTTATTATTTAATATGAATGCGGCCACTTCATATAGATTTGACATTTCCATTAAAAAATGTTTGATGCCAAACTTGTTATAAACATATTGCTTTCTCTCTTTACCATCTAGAATTCACATGATAGTAAAGAGATAAAGGGATATGTTTATAAGAGGCAATACATCGAATGTTTCCTAATAGAAATTTCAAAGCTCCACAAAGTTGGTATGTTCACATAAAGTGTTTTAGAAAGATAAAACTACTTCCTTGACTTGATTGATAAGGATTCTTAGCTGATCAAGCTCAATATTTATAGAGAAATAGAGGTAATGATCAATCCAAAGACTTATTTCATCTTGGAAGGGATCTCCACAAAGTAAGTAAATCTTTTTTATGAGTATGGCAATTTATTTATATAAAAAAATGGTTACATTAATACTTAAAGGACAATAGTGGTTTAGTTGACCTCCTAACTCTCTTTAGAATGGGCCTTATACATCTACCTATAGTCATGACCAAGATAAAGTTAATTGACATTTAAACAAGTAACTTTTACAAACTAGTTTTTAAAGTAATTTTTACAAACTAGTTTTTAAAGTTATAAGTTTACTAGTATCAATATGCAAAAGGGACTAAAAATAATCTATCTCGAAACTCAAACCTAGACCATCAATATAACAAAAAAATATTAGAGAAACTTGGGTAAGCTTCTTCATTAGTGAAGGAGATGCATTGTAAACTTAAATAATTTATCAATGAGGTATTTTTTAAATATTAATTTCGTATATGCATGGTATTGGTCATCTTTGACCCATTTTGGTATGCCAAAGCAGAAAATATTTCAAACAGTCACCATAATATCTTAATCACTTGAAGCTTCTATTTCCATAGCAATAACAAAAGATGTTAACGTAGACTCAACAACAAGAAAAATGGAATTTGACCTCATCTATTTTGTGAGGGATATGGAACCTTACATGTTTAGGAATTTGGTTAGTTGTGGCATGAATAATAAATACCTCCATCTAACAATAAGAATAATTCTCAACATATAGGTTTCAAATGCTTGCAAATTTTCTAAGCGTAAGGGAACCATCAGAGGAAAAATACGATATTATTGTGAACGTTAGCCTTTTGTAAAGTAGAAAATTATATTAGGAGTCTCACTAAAGATTATGGAGAAATGGTACAAATATCATGATTATTTTATGTTCGAAGAGGGTGATCATAAAGTTAAAGTACTAATTTATTTGATTTTGTATAAAGAAATAATTCAACATGTTCATTTTATACAACTAAATTATGGATATAGATATACAAATGAATATTTATGGAAGTAGAGATTTAGATTTTGTTTATCTCACTTGAGAAGTACAATGAGCATCTAAATTAATCATCATTTTCAAATATGATATTATGGATCCATCATCTTAGGTGCTTATGAATTTTGATATTATTATAAACCGGGTGAATATTATTTATTCATATGGCTAGAGGAACTAGATTTCTTATGTCTTAGACGAAAACTTTGAATACTTTATTGTAGTGTAAATATTTCTTGAATTAGTTGTAGATGCCCCTCATAAAACAAAAAAAACAACAATAAAATCAAGAGAAGCACCAAAGGAAGGTAAACCAAAATGGTATTGAGAGCCATGAACACGATAAGATGGCGAGAAGTTTTTTTATTCCATCAGATTTAAATTCCCTTCAAGATGATGATCATGTAATTTCTAATAATGTTGAAGGATGGTGATATTTAATTATGCTCATCTTGAATCTAAGATGGCCAATTATTTTCTAAAAGATTTTTCCTATGAAAATGAGAAAACATTGACTAGCAACAACTAGTATTATTGAGGACCTTTGTTATACACATTTTTGGGCACTTCAAGCCCAATCACAAATGTCCATAAAATAAGGGCTCTTAAGTCCCTAAAAGGGTTGCTTCACTGCCTAAAGGAACAAGGTCAACTGATTACATCATCTCCCAGAAGTTCTCCACTGAAAACTGCTCATAAATGGACAAAACTGGACCATATTGAAAGCTCCATGCATATCACCTTCTCAATGAACAGGGTGCCATGCATACTGTTTTGCTCCTCTGAAGGGTGCAATGGTCGGGAATGGACAAATGGCACGGACCAAAATGCAAGGTGGAAGATCATGGAATCTTCGAGAAGCTTCCCCTCTGACACTTGCCACTCCATTTTCAACCAGGGATGAGTAAGAGATCTTCATTCTCCAAG
>APFE031238536.1:25190-66163 GCA_000404065.3 Pinus taeda
GTGAAAATAAATAATGATTTGATGAAGGTAGGGACATATAGATCCAAATCTTTGAGTGTAAGGCGTGCATAACACAATTGTGTTCCTATTGAAGTGCCTATAGCATGTTTGATTTTTTACTTATGGAGTGCTATGAGAAAGCCATCCCAACCTCAATAAATTACCTTGATATTGACAGGAAATGAAGCTTGGAATGAGAAAACTGGGTCAAGGACACAACCCATATTTTTGCCCTTCCTCGTGGAATATGGTCAACATAGGATGATGTCCTTGATGAAAGACAAAATATGATGATACAAAGAGATAAGAGGAGGAGGAGTCAAAATGTGTGTGGAAGCATAGAATAACACAAGAGGTTATTTCAGAGAAAGAACGCAGAATGTGAAAGACTGTGAAATAAGGGAGCTCCACAGAAAGATATTGGAGAGGAACTCTATGTCAAATTAGTAGTGTGAAAGTAGTAGGCATAAAGATGGATGTGATTGGAACTCTATGAATCAAGAAATCATTCCTTGGGATTGCATAAAGGCCACTTGACCATGTGTTTTAGCCAATAGGGTCAACAGAAACTTGACGAAGGATTTGGATCTTTGTGGTGCTTGGTGTGACATTGATAAACCACTTATAGCTTGCTTTCTCACTAATAAACCACTACAAAGAGGGAGTTTTAGTCACTGTTGTGATTTTTGTCATGTTGGTAAATCAACTCGATATTGGACTATAAATCCCTGCGGTGCTTAAAATGGATATGTGGTTTATAAACCACCAGAATAAATTCATTTTATCTCCTAGAACGAAGATATATCCCATTTGATTTTAACTGAAGCCCTATGCCTTCTCTTAGAAAACAACCCATTATGGTGCTTACTGTTTGTGAGAAGTTGATAAACGCCATGGTCAATGGACTCCTTCTTTATGTTATTTGATTAAGACTTAGGTGTGATTTTCCCTAGGATACACATCCCCTCAGGATATGAATCTGGCTCGAGGGTGGTCATGTGAAAGAGACCACAATGTGGTTGGCCTAAAGTTGGGTGGAAAATTGAAGTCGCTCTTTTAATTTCCAACCATATCTAAACACATAGATAAGTGTAATATTGCCTATTTATATTTTGATCCAGGTGGATATTTGTGGAAACACACCTATTCCACCTAGACCTATAATCAATTTACTAAGTTTCCTTGATTATAAAAATATTGACTATTTTTAATATTTTTTCCCCCTAAATGACGTTCTTTTGATGTCCATCGTATACACATGGTTGTAGGATTTCTTCAAATTCTGTAGTATTCAGAGAGAAATTTCTAAAGAGGTTTTGTACACAACAAATTGAGATCATATAACCAAGTTACGACCCGTGGAAGTTGGCTTCCCAACTAACCCCAACAGGGCCCACAAACTCTTGACGTTCAATATGCTAGGGTTAGGTTTTTAGTTTTTTAGGGTTTTAATATTAAAAAGGCTCATGCACCTCATTATAACATAGTTAAGAGGCATGTAGCCACCAAATATGTTCTAAGAGATAAGCCACCATTGATTGAGCGACAATGAAGTTAATGAAATGAAGTGTTTTTTTTGTCGCATCTATATTTTTATGTTTATATATGTGTTTTGTTGCGTTACCGCATAAATATAGATCAATCATATCTTAACAATATTCTATTTATTTTTTTTATTTGCATGTCCCCAACGAAGTCAGGGTATATGGATTTATGAATTGAGCTAGTAGAACCTTTGCAAGACTATCCTAACAAAACTTGATGGCCTCCCATGACAGAAGAAGAGAAAGACGAGGGATAGATTGATCCTTTCAAATTATTTCTTGAAGAAGACCTCGAGTGATAAAGGATCATGATGATGGGAAACGTTTCTTAGATCCTTCAGTTGCTACCCACTAGTGACGCATGTTCATCTAATAGCCACTTTGGAGGTGAAACTCCCTTTAAGGTAAAAGTCAACTTTTACATTCCCATTTTTAAAATCTAGATAGATGGAGACACCATAGATAGGTGGTTTAATCTATTAGAAGGATATTTTTTGGTTCATCACTCTTCTTGTTAGGAAAATATTACTTTTTCACTCCTCAAAGTCGCTTCGGATATCAAGGAATAGTGGGAAACCTATTATTAACGGAAGAATGATAGAGAACCCTCATTGTTTTCAACACATCTACTTGAAATTATTTCCGAGACACCATCAAGGAACAACAATATCCTATTAGGAGCTATAAATATAAATACATAAAGTGGACCATACTTCGATAGAAAAGGGGACAAGATGTGCCAAAGTTCACAATTTTTTTTATACTCTTCGTACAAAGTTGGGTATCAAGAATTGTGAGTGGCATTTAGTACTCAAGTACCGCAACTATCTAGAAAATTACATATAGGATGATATCGAGTTCTTAGACATCTCCTCCCTTAGAGTTGATTGTGGATACAATGTCAAGGCCGAGGATAAATTTAAACAAAAGAAGTGAGACTTTGGATTTGTGAATCTAACTAAGGAAAAGACACCCCAAAATCGTAGAGAAAATGAGAAAGCCAAGGTGGGGTGACCAAGGACAACCCACTGAAACTGAAAGCAAAGAAAAAGCCCACTAAGAAAAATAAGGACACTAGAAATTGGTGTGAGTTCGATAAGAGCCCCACACATAACACAAGTGGCGAGCAAAGTAGTCAATGGTGGCCGAGATGAACACTTCTAAATTAGATGCATGTGCTAAATCTAAGTCTGAACACAACAAGGGGAATGACAAAGGGAAGTATATTATTGATGCAGAACCTGGTGCAACCATTTCCACCCCCAAGATCCATAATATTGAGCCCACAAATCTAGAGAAGGGAGAGCTCTCTTCCACTCAAATATGTTGGTGAAGGGCTCTCTGTTGTAGTTCATTTATCAATAGCGGAAGCCAAAAGAGACTCATTTCAGCAGAGGTCATGAACTAATTGGCTCTCCCAAATACATCACACCCATTTTTTTACACCATTGGGTCACTTCACGAAGGACAAGGTCTTTGTGTGAGCCAACAGGACCACATTTCCTACAACATCAAGCCCTTCATAGATGAGGTATTGTGTGATGTTGTTCTTGAATTTTTTGATGCATTATTAAGCCAATGATAATTATGGAAGCATCATGTTGTGTATGAGTCTAGGCATCATGTAGGTAGTATTACTTTGGGAAATAATTTATAGAGGATACAGTAGGTAGCACCACTTACTGCTATCTCTTTGATCGCTGCAAGGTAACACAGTAAGTTCATTTCCTAGACTCAGAAATTTTTCTTCCTTGCAACTCACCCTCATAGCAAGAAGAATATTGTGGGCACATCCACAACCTCCAGACAGGGCTCGTCCACATGACAACATCAAATTGAGAAGGTCGTGGAGGAGTATAGGGACATCTTCACCTCACTCTGAGGGGTACCCGTACAATGTTAGGATAAGCACTCCCTCAATTTTTCCATGGGTGAATAAATGCTATTTCATGGATAATGATAAAATCAAGAGGCATTTTTAGGAGCTATTGTAGAAATGGCACATTAGGCCAAGTTCATCACCATGTGGGGGCATGATCTATAGAAGAAGGAAGAGACTTAAAGACTTTCCATTGACTATCAGGTACTGAATAATATGACTATCCATAATAGGTATCCAATCCCTTAGATTGATGACCTTCTTGACAATGTTAAGAGGTATAAATATTTCAACAAGATTGACTTCAAGTCTAGTTATCACCATGTAGAAATCAAACCCTCCAATGTGTGGAGGATTTCCCTCAAATGGAAGGAGGGACTTTTCAAATGATTCTTCATTCCTTTTAGGTTGATGGTTTCCCTCACAAAATTCATGAGGTTGATGGATGACATCTTACGACCCTTCAAAATCTCATTTATGGTAGTGTATTTGGACAACATCCCAATCTTCAACCAAAGTTGGGAAGAGCACCTTCACCATATTTGACAATTCCACCATACCTTGTGGCAACACAAATTTTGTGCCAATTTGGAGAAATGCAATTTTGTTATGACCCAGGTTAAATATCTAGGGTACATCATTAACGAGAAGGGTCTTCATGTGGATCCATCCAAGATGCAAGTTATTCCAGATTGACTAGACCCAACCACTCTAACAGAGGTTCAAATATTTCTCAGTCTTCCCAATTTCTACTGTATGTTTGTGTTGGGATTCTCTCATATCAATTAACTGTTGGTTTATGTCAATAAGGGTAGAGTGAAAGTAAATTAAATTTTTTTCTGAATCCCGATAGAATTTCTTTTCCAAGTTCAAGTAGCAACTCTACTCTGTACCAATGTTCACATTACCAAATCTGCAACAACCATTTGGAATTAAGATAGATGCCTCTGACTATGCTACTAGGGTAGTTATTACTCAGAAGGGTCATCTGGTGGCATACCAATGTGAGACACTTCCAAACATTACCTTAAAAAATCTCATCTATGAAAAAGAGATGCATTCCATTGTGTAGGCCTGCCAAGAATAGAAGCATTACATTCTAGGGAAGGAAACAATCATCCATGGAAACCATTGACCCCTGTAGTTCATACATATACAAAGAAAGTTACAAAACAATTTCCATAAGAATTTCTCCACATACTTGCAATAGTTCCATTTGAATATTAAGTACAGGAAGGGAAGCACCAATAGTGTTGCAGATCATTTCATTTGACATCCGGTTATGGCCATGACCACTGCGCTCAACTCTTCTGGACATGGGACTTCATAATGGCAACATATTTACAATAGTGATCTAGAATTCAACACCACATACTAGATGATTCTCAAAGGTAAGCAAGTTCTAGAATATCACTTCCAAGATGAGATATTATCCCACCTACGACGCCTTTCTCCACCTTCAAGTGAGCATCATAATATGGTTTGGTAGATGGACTATAGTCCATTCATTAGAAATTTTGGGGTAGTAAAAACAATTGAAGTATTGCAGAAATATTTTTATTGGCCAAACCTTCGACATGATGTTGGGAAGTACATCAGATCCTGTACTTTTTACGTTATTTCCTAACCTTAAATCAAGAATCAAGGGCTATATAATCCTCTTCCTACTACTTGCTGTCCTTGGGAATCCATGTTCATGTATTCACGTCGGGCCTCACTATTACCAATCATGGCAATGATTTTGTTTTTTGGTCATCGACGAATTCTTTAATATGGCCATTCTGGTGGCTTGCAAGAAGATTATCTCACCAAAAGCTAGTGGCAAACTCTTCTTTTGAGATGTATGGGTACACTATGTGATGCCACAATCCATTCTCTTAAATTACGACAACTAATTCCTAAGTGCATTCTTGTCAAGCCTCTGGTCATTGTTGGATACCAAGTTCATTAAGTCTGTGACCTTGCAACCCCAAACTAATGGCCACACATAGGTTGTCAATAGGATTAACATGCACATATTACACGTGTACAACTCAAAGAACCCACACACATGGCATAAGAGCCTCCCTGATGTCCGACACATATAAAATAGGGCTCTCCACAACTCAATTGGCCATAACCCCTTTTAGATGTGATTGACATTCCAACCACTATGTCCAATTGATGTTTCCATACAATTTGAAACTACTCACGAAGATTCAACTCATCTATATTTAGAATTATATAAGGATAATAAATTCATTGAGTGCATTCAACACATCTGGTTGCAGGTCCATGACATATTGGAAAGAGAAAAAAAAAAAAAAGCGTAGCTTCATGATCAACATCGAGTGCCACGGAAGTTCTAGGTGGGTGACAAGTTTTGGTTACATTTGGAAAACGACTGCCTCACTCAGGTCCACCATAAGGTTCAACCACTATGATATGGGTCTTACACCATCACTAAGTGTTATACAAAATCTATGAATGCAGACAAAAGTATCTTCCCTAGGCCTCGTGGACTCACCTAGAAGAACAAAAAGAAAAAGGGACTAACATTTTCCTTAAAGTAAATAGATAACATGATGAAGCCTACCTAGAACCTATCATATGCTTCACTCTTTCCTTTGATTGAATGCTCCAATCCTAGCTCTAATTGCTATAATTAGAACCTACACTATGAGATAACACAAGCCAATGATCTAGGTAATCTATGGAACATCATCTAATTACTTTAATCAATAGATAAATATGGTATTGAAATATATGAATGTATAACATGATATATATGGAAATAAATAACTCTTTGCACTAACAGAATTGGAGTGAGTTAGAACCAAAAATAGGTGTTTATTGAACCAAGAGGCTCATTCTACAATCCAATATGAGGGACATGAGTAAGTATGTCACGTCGTCAAAAAAATAATAAAAATATTTTTTGCTCATGTCTGCCAAAGAAAAAAAGAAAAAATTAAATAACCATATAGATAAACAATTAAAAATATATTAACCCAACAATTAACTAGGTTGTTGGTATTTCACTTTCGCTCTTCAAGTAATAAACACAACATTTTTTGTCTATCTCAAATGATATAATTTTATATTACTTTACAAAGATCAACTATTTAAAAAAAGAACAAGAAAAAAAATTATATTTCTCTTATAATTTCTCAATATAGAGGAAAATGTATAACTCATTTAATTTTTAATATAAAATATTAAAAATGATAAAATATCAAAATATAAGATTTAAATAATGAAAAATTACCATTATAGATCTATATTAATCACATATTTACCAAGCACTAAAATGGATTAATTGACGCGTAAATACTTTTTCAAGTTTGATATTTGATCCCTTTAGGGCCTTGGTAGATTCGTGGTTAAGATGTAGAACAGCACAGTGTGAAGGAGATGTGTAAGTAAGTCCAACCCTCTTAAAATAAAAATAAAATATTATCCAAATAAAAAAGCATTGTTAGCTATAATAAAAAATAAAAGACTATATTCTAATCATTTTTAATTAGTTATCCATATGACCTAATATCATCTAAAGAAATTGGAAGTAAAAACAAAATTGTGAGTAAGATGTTTAAACCTTATGCTTATCAAAAATATTTTAATATGTGGTATTAATATATATATATTATATATATATATATATATATCTATATATATATATATATATATATATATATATATATATATAATATATATATATATATATATATATATATATATATAAATATATATATATAATATATATATATATATATATATATGTCCTATAATATAATATCCAATGTGAGTTAGGAATTTTTTTTTAATATGAATTAATATAAAATGGTCCAATACACATGTTATGTGATCTTTATAACATTCAAAAATACAATTTAAATAGTAAAAAAATACACATTATGTTTTGCACTAAAAAATAAGTTTGCACCAAAAGAAATTTGATCCCTCTTGACACATGTTAGAGTCATGATTTAGATAGATCTACATTGGTCTTGTGGAAGAGCTCCTCGAGGTTGACTTGTCCTTTCCTTGTCACCAAGTGAACCTCTAATCACCCTAATGCATGGAAATATATCTCTCACAACAACAACATAAGGGTATAATCACTCTCCAAAATTCTACACTTTCCTGTGGGTGGCAGTAAATATATAGGTGAAGGAGGTATTTCATGAATTCTTATCCTTTTAAATATGTGGGCTTAAGATCAAGTCTTGATTGTAGGATGAGCTCACAGGATAAGAGATGAAAAATCTAATGTAGGATAGGAAGTTAGGATATGATATGATAGGAAGGTAGGATTAGGTAGGATAGGATAGGAAAGAAAACTCTGACATAAATGTCTACAACATATCTTTGAAGCTTCTCGAAGAGGAAGCTTTGAGATATTTTCTATTTTTCCTGAATTTACAGAATCAATGGACCCCCAAAACTGAGCAACCTGTTCGAGATCAATGCAGGTGCAGATTCGTGCAACTTGATAGTCAACTTTGGCCAGTAAGATACCAGGGTGCATTGGTCCTTAAAATGACTAAAATAATATGCTTTCACGTAGAAACTCAGGGATTAGAACGAGTCATGATTAGGGCTTTGTGCAAGGATGATGAAAAAGAGGTCAAGGGATGTTGATCGATCTAGTTAAAACCATGTTTACTAGATGTTACAAAATGGCCTATGACATATTCCCCCATAAAGACAAAGTCAGAAATGATAGCTGATGAATGAAGTGATTTACCTTTGTCACAAGTCAGGATCAAGAAATACTAGAGAGATCATCATCTATTACAATACATTTACATCATGACATCTTTGATAAGGGAGGCATACCCATGCTCACCACATAAGCTAACATTACATGTACAATTATTAGAATACATGTCCAAAGATCACTGATGGTGGACCCATGACTAGATGAATGTTTGTATTGTCATAGGCATCATATATTTTGATCTTTTACTACTCTAGAACTCGCAGCCTAGATGGATAAAACTAGATCTCGAGTCTTTTATCTCATTCACATGACCAACAAATGTATAATTCTAACCATGTGAATCAATGATTTGGATTCAAACATCATAGACACCATCTGATTATCACCCAATGTTGTAAGTCATTAACGAACATCACAGAAGCCACTGATGATATTAATGTCTCTAAAGATATTCTAGTAAAATCTCTATGGTTTGAATAAATGCATTTATGTCGAAACCCACACATAATCTTTTGGTCAAAGGACAATTATCTAAACTTTTCACCGAGAGTGAGAAAAATTGACATTGATGTATGCAAAAAGCAAGGTACCAAGGGGTATTTCTAAGTCAACATTCTAGCTAATGACTTAATGTTGATAGGAAGCAACCAGTCACAGGAGGTTCTTGATGTATCCTCCATCAATTACATGAAACAAGTATGATGATTTGAAAAGAAGTTATCAAAAATATGTTGATATAGAAGTGGATTAGGAAAAGAAGACAAGGAATGCTGGCTTAAGAGTATTGTAACATATATTAATTGAATGACTTCTCTTGAAAAGAGAGGCAAGATTGAATGGAGTTGGCAACATTGACCCAAAACAAAAAGAAGAGGCTTTGAAATAGTATGATAACACAAAATATAGGAATATCTCCCAACTCGATAGCCATGAAGATGAAGTATATAAGTGTGCTCAAGAACGAATCACTTCCATTAACAAATGGAGTACCTTGTCTCCCCAATTTCCCCAACCATACTAATTAGTACCTCTTTATTTTTAACAAGCTTGAGGAGGACAACATATTCTTGATTTTTAAGTTCATTCTTTAGATGAATCCCTCTTGGAATATCTAATGAAGCTATATGTGGAGTGGTTTGGTCCCATCATGAACATAGATTCCATCACTGTTTCATGTTTTAGAAAGTCTAACGAAGGTATAATTCGACATTTTTTTCATGTTTAGACTGTATGAAAAATAGGTGAAAAGGAAAACTCGAGATGTTCCTTTTTCGTAGATAATCCCTTAGGTTCGATAGGGCAGAAAATGATACCCAAGAGAACCTCCTAGAAATTTTTTACTAACGTATTCCTTTCTCATAGTTACTTTATCTTAGTCTGGAAAAGGGTTAAACTTATACTGAGTAAACATGTTTTCCTTTAGTTTAGTGTGTTTGAAAAGACAAGTGCTGATATGTTCATATTTTGCGAGTCGGAAAAGAGGTGAAAGAGGACTTTAGAGGTTTCCTTTTTTCTAGGTTTACAGAGCCCAAACAAGTGATAAAATTGTGCTCCTTTATCAAAATAATTTTTTCATTTAAAATTCACTAAACAATTGTCGACCTTCTCAAAACATAAAAAAAAGGGCTAAAAATACATATTTCATGGTAAAAGGGGGTTGTAGCTAGGTCAAAAGATTAAATGTGAATAAAATAATGGAATAACTCAAGAACACTCACCAAAAAAATATATAGCTATGTAGAGTTTTCAAAGCAGACCAACTTCTTCACCAGGGCAAGTGGCTCACCAAGGACCATGTTCAACAGAATTTTCCTCACCTGATGGAGACTGTGCATGAAATGGGGAGCATTGGTTCCTAATTTCAATGTGGTCATTTCCTTGTTTGAATGTGCACCTCTAATCACCCTAATGCATATAAATATATCGCCCACACCAACAACCTAAGGGTAGAATCACTCTCCAAAATCCCACTACTTTCATATGGGTGGTAGTAAATATATAGTTGAAGGCGGCAAGTCATGAATTATTATCCTTTTGGCAATCTAGGCTTGAGATCCACTCTTGATCGGAGGATGAGCTCAAGGGATAAGAGATGAAAAATAACAAGTAGGATAGGATAGGATTCGTGATGTTTATCTGAGGTAAATGGTTACAACAGATCCTAGAAACTTTTGGAAGAAGAATCTTCGTGATTATTTCTCCTTTTCATGAATTTCTAGAATGAGTGCACCCCCAACACTGAGCAACGTGTTAGTGATCATCGTAGGTGTAGAGTAGGGAAACCTGGTAGTCAATGGTGGCCAGTAAGAGACTGGGGTTCCTTAGTCCATAAAATGACTGAAACGAGGTAGTTTAGGCAAGAACTCAACAACTAGAATGAGACATGCTTAGGGCTTTATGAAAAGATGATGGAAAGGAGGTCAAAGGATGCTAATTGATTCATTTGAAGGCTTATTGATGATATGTGACAAAATGGCCTATAATACTAAAGTTGTATGGGAAAGTTCTTTCAAGATCAAAATTCCACCGTTTGTTGGCCTACACCAAATATTCAATGCGGATCAATTATGGCCATACTTCCCGCCATTGTTGGGCATATCTGATGTTGCTAAGCATTTTACACCGACAAAACTCAACCCAAATTGTATGGAATACGTCACAACTAATAGGATCATCAACACACAACTGAAAAACACTTTCCAACAAAGGATCTAGCTAGATAGAGTTGTCAAAGCAGGCCAACTTCTTCACCATAGAAAGTGGCTCACCAAGGACCAGGTTCAACAAAATTTTCCTCACTTGATGGAGGCCTTGCATGAAATGGGGAACATTGATTCCTAATTGAGAAGGATTGATCTATGTGGATATTTGTGGCCACCCACCTATTTCACCTAGACCTCTAGTCGGTTTCATGAGTTTCCTTGATTATATGAGCACTTATTATTTCTAGCAGTTTTCTTAGTCCTAAACTTCCTTATTTTTTTTGAACCCATAAAAAAACAGTTTTTTCACGACCATCATAGGCCCATCTCCAAAGATAGGGACCTACAAAAAGTCATGTAAATTACTCAGAGAGATATTTCTAACGAGGTATTGTATGCACCAAATGGAGATCATATGACCAAGTTACAACCCCGAGAAGTTGGTTGCCCAACTAACCCCAATGGTGACCACAAACTCTTGGTATTCCATCTCTTAGGGTTAGGTTTTGGTTGTTTAGGGTTTGCCTTTGTTCTTCAATAAAAAGTCCCCTGAGCCTTATTGTATCATAGTTGAGAGGCATGTAGCTACCACATCTCTTCTGAGAGATAAGGTACCATCACCCGAGCTATTTTATTTCCATTTCATATGTAAGCACATTTCAATTATCTGATGTTAATGAAATGAAGCTTTCATTTTGGTGTATCTTTACATTTATGTGTATAATTATGTTCTATTTTTTTCCTTAATAAATCTCGATCACATTCTTTATGGATTATGATGAATTTATGTCATGTGCGAATGATGCAATATCTCGTGCACTATAAATATGAATGATTTTCGGAGTTATTAATTCGTAGTCATGTTCATTATTGGAATGGTATCCCATAAGCTCGTTGTTTTGATGTCTTCATAAACTAAGTTGTATATTACTATATTCATGATGAACATGCATTTATGTTTTTATAGGTATGCAGATGTACTCTAATAGCATGTAAATTAATGCATAGTTCAAGCCACTCTTGTATTGGTTAGTTTGTTTGAATCAAGATGTTGAGACATCAGGCTTTGGGCAATAACTCCTATGGGTACACATTTCATACTTCCTTGGCAGAATGCATATTCACTGATTCAATGGATTGGGTGTAAATAAATTACATGACAAATTTTTCTTAAGACTTCAACTTGTTGGGCATGGTCTATGTGATATTCCTCACATTCTAGACATTACACAAGGGCTTTTGTTTTCTATGATGCATGGTATACTGCCAACATGGGTGGGATTCGAGGTTACACTCATTTGAATGCAAATGTGGCTAGCACTGAGCAGGTAATGATCCAACCAATCTGTAGTACAATCATGTTGCATTAGAAAAAATCGTCCATCAGCCAAAGTGGATATGTTTTAGGAATAGTCAGGGGTCAATAGACTTGGAGAAATGCTAGATAATAGTGAATTAAAGGCCTAAAAAGTGGGACTCGCATGGAGATCTATGCCTCAAAACACTTCCCACTCCTCACCATCTCCTATGATGATCAATACTCAATGTAGCACATAGTAGCATGCTAGTGGAAGTAAACCAACCTGAAGTGTGGTTCCATCTTCGAATCTTACCACCATTCATCAGTCATAGTCTCCTCCTACTTATTTGATGTCAAGAATTGTGAGCGTTGATAAACCAAAATCTTATGATGTGGCCCTAACTACATGAGCTAACAAGATGGCCTATGAGAGTTGTGTGGAGGCCACATGAGCACCATGTAGTGAGTGTGCTCACATGACCTCTCTTAATAGGATCAACTTTAATCTAGCATAACTTTTGATTTGTGAAAATGATTAACGTAAAATTGGTATAGTTGGAAATCCTATGCCACATTGAACACAATGATATTTATATTGAAAACAAAGAATTCCTCAACCCAATAACTTTTAAGGAGGTGAAAGGGAAACAATCAAAGTTCACATTTTTGACATATTATTATTTTACAAAAGAAAAAATAATAACAATGTTCACAACAATAATAAAAGGAAGTAACCATCTTCCTTGAGTCCCAAAAACAACATTGAACAAACAATATTGTGGCTCCTTCATTAATTCTGCACCATCAACAACATCAACTCATTAGCTAGGTTTAATAACTTGAAAAATGTTCACTTGATAGTAGTGGTTCTATTATAACTCAAAATGTTTTTGGATATCTTAATGTTAGAAGAGGTTTGTAATAATACCTTTATTTTGCTGCAATTAATGCACAAACTCATAATTGCCAATCTAGTGTAAAAGTTACACTTTTCTTGAGTGCTAGGTGGTTCCTCTTCCAGAAAAGTGGGTGTCAAGGGGATTTTTGAAGGAGGAATTACCTTTTTTGTTGAAATATGTTGCACACACCTTCTCTATTTGATAATCGTGAATGTGTGGATATGAAGATACTAAAATATTCAACATGTATTCGCCTTTTCTTATGTGGGTGTTGGTTTCCCGATGAAGAAATTAGCCCACTAGCGTTGGGATGGGAAGGTCACTATATGAATTTGCATGGTTTAGACAAAGTGTGTTTCTGTACTCTTTTTAGTTGTGTTTACCACCATCCTCTAGTAGGTACCATGTTTGACCACTTGTATGTGTTTATATGAGATTCTGAAAAAGTGGTGAGAGACAAGTTTGAAATTTAGGATTTTTCCCTTGTCAAGATCACCTTAGTTTCAATAGTTAGAGGCATCTACATCTCCATGTGCAACCTCTCTCATAGGGCCATAATGAGGAGGAAATTCAATGGGCATATCGTTGTATCCGAGTGGTGTATCTAGACAAATGTTGTTGATCCCATCAGTTTCATGATTTGACAAAAGAGCATGAATATGCTCTTGGAAGGGTCATGCCTACATGTCTAGAGGATAATAATCATGATGGACTCACAATTAGATTTCTACTATTAGATCAACGATACCATCATCTCTTACGAAATTATGAAATATGACCTAGGTATGGATGTGACAACCAGCTTTAGTGAAAGGTTTATGGTTGTCATGGTTTTGAATCATTACAAATATGAACCTTAAATAACCATAATGAGCTTGTAAGACCAAGAAGGATGAACAATCCTAACAAAAGTTGACATTTAAATGGGATGGATAATTCAAGTGGGATTAATAGAATTTCGATTGATTTGGAGAGCGATTGACTCATTTTGATTGTGTTTATTATTATACAAAGGAATGAGCAATTTGCATATTTTTATTTATTTGTTGGATTTACTTATGGAGATTTTAGATATTATTAATATTATTGGTGATCTTCATTCTAGAGAGAGTCTCCATAAATGAAGTTTGATGAGAAGGAACATAGAAGCCATCTCAACTAGCAAGTTATTATATTTATCATTATACTTCATTCTTTTCCTTTTTGTGTCCCATAAATTTAAATATTGTAATGTCTTGCTATTATGTTATCTAAAAACAAAATAAAATATATAAATAAAAATAACATTAAAATAAAGATGTTCGCATTGGGTAGCTCAAGTGGCAATGGCCGTGGAAATGAAGTCTCACCGAACCAGAGATCTTGGGTTCAATTCCTGTGCTACCCTCCTCGGAAATGGGGGGAATAACAGACATATAAAAACTTGAAAATGAGAGGTTCCTACCAAACTTACAAAAAATAAAAAAAAACATTAAAATAAAGATAACTTCAAACCAAAATGAACATAAATCTATCTTAACTCCATATCTAGCAAAAACAAAGTGAGATAAAAGTACTTAAGGTACAAGCCTATTTTAGAGGGAAAATAGATTTGATCCGGGTTGCACTTGGTAGACATAGAGAAAGTATGTTACCATTAGGGAATGTTAAAAGGGTGATAACCTATATTAATAATTATTAATTTAATGAAATTAATGAAAAGAATTTGAGAAGGGTAGGTGAAATGAAATGAGTGGTGCAATACTCATAATAATAAGATATTTTGCTCAAACTAATAAAAATTGGATGAGAGAAGGATTAATTATATATATTGAAAATAATAAATTAGATTAAGCTCAAATTGACAAGAAATAAGACCATGATTAATGGTTCACATTAAAGAAGTAAAATATAGTTATTGAATTAAATTATTAATTTAAAGAACTATAAAAATATAGTAAATTAGATTAAGAAACATTAAAAACAATATGAAAAGAGATTAAGGAAATGTAAATAAATTAATCAAATTAATTAAGAAAATTGGGAAGGGGAAGAATTAGTAGTAAAAAAGATTAAATTAAATTAAATAATGAAAATAAAATAATAAAATAATAGATTTTGGTAAAAAAAATGTATGAAAGAGATAAAAGTTACTATTTACATTAAAAGATTATGATGTAATATTATTAAGAAAAAATGTTTTAATTAATAATTACAACTATTAATTTCATATATATATATATATATATATATATATATATATTAATTTGATGAAATCTAAATGTTTAAATAACATAGTAGGGTTATAACATCTATTTATCTCTAAGACCAAAGTGAAGATGGATTTAAGTTGATTTTAGCATAGTCTTTGGTTTCTTAGCCTTAATTACTTGTATTGGTTGAGTGTTACTTTTATCTAATAAGTATATTTAGAAATGTTTCTACTTTGGTACATGGGCTAGTTCTAGAGTTTTCTCTCTTATAGTATGGAAGATTTTTTTGTGTCTAGTGTGTATGATTCTTGGAGTTGGCCAAATTTCCTTTCTTGTTCATATTTGGTTGCTCCATCAAAGTTTGGTTGCTCCATGTAAGATCACAAGTATAGACTTTTCTTCTTATCTTCTTTCTTCAATCCTTGGTTATATTATATTCTCATTTAATTTATTAGAATAAAATGTTACTTCTTGTTATTCATCATTCACCTACCAAATATCACCCTTCTCAGCATCACCCGATGCAATGAGTGCTAAGTAGACTATTCAAAAACCATGAGAAATTAGTGACTTAGGACTACCTCTCATAGAAATCGTCATAGATAATCCCAAAAAAGATGATATCTAATATAATGCACCTCACAAAACTCCAATACTTCAAAAAAGAACTTTGCAAGAAAACCTAAGTATATAGAGCTTGCTATATGGCTTGAATAATCTTCAATTTATCTTCTTCTTTTTCCTTTTTTTTATAGTTTTTTGAATTAAAATTTTGTATATTTTGGAGAATATCCTAATTTTATAGATGTGATAGATTTTCTATTTAAAAATTTAAAATGGTTGTAGGACATAATATTTATGAATACCCGCCTAATGGTTAAGAGCATGTGTACATATGTATTTTGAGTGGGCGTAATTAGAGTTTGAGTGGGCCTAAAGCTCAAGAGCAAGTATTTCCCCCTAAAAAATCTTAGGTTCAAAAAGAAAAAGTTCTTGATCCTTTGTCTCACAAGCAAGAATTCTTAATCCTTTGTCCCATAAACAATAGGTCTAAAAATTAAAATTAGATAATGATAATAATTTAATATATATTATTTACCAAATCCTTTAAAAACAATATTCTCACTCTTAATCATATAGTCCAATTTTTTTTATTAGAATTTAATAATTTTATACTATTTTCTAAAATTGATGTAAAATACAATTATGGGAACTTTTCATCATATTTACATATTTAACATAATTTCTTTAATGGACTATACTATAATTAAACTTTATAAATTTTTATAATGTTATACACATCTCAAGATCATACTGAAAGTTGGTCCAGAATTTTTTATTTTTATTTTTAATTCAATGTTCACTTTATTAACAGGTTGTCAATAATATCTTTGGCTTCTTAAAAATACGATTATTTTTATTTATTAATATCTTTCGCTTCTTAAAGAATAAGATTACTAAAGAATTTTATTTTTTCTATTTAGCTATGCTTAGCCATTCTCTTATTATTAAAATTACTTTAACTCAATTTTCGGGCTTTAATCCCTGTACAGCCTGACCTTCATCAATTGGCCATTCATATCGACGACATCCAACAGCACTCCGTTCTTTCTTTATTACTCAATGCTAACACGCCAACTTCGTAGAGCTTTGACATTTCAATTAGGAAATATTGGAGGCCAGTTCTCTTATAAACACATCCCTTTCTCTCTTTACCATCAAGCATTAGCGTGCCCGTAAAGAAGGAAAATGCTATTTTTATAAGAGCCTAGCGCTCAAACGTTTTCTAACCTAAATGTCAAAGCTCTACAAAGTTTGCCTGTTCGCATTGAACGATAAAGCAAGAGATCACTACTTCATGGACTTGATCGATAAGGATTGTTTGTTGATTCAACTCAAAATCAAACGCCTGAATGGTCTGAAGTCGGATTCACAGCTCATAGAGCTCATCCTCTTCCTACTGAGCCCAACACATTCCGAAAAATTCCACGTTCATAATCACCCTGACACCGATATAAATGGTCAAAAATGAAATTGTTGAATAGACCAATGTAATCACTCACATCATTAAAGGCAAATGTAGCGTAAACAGTTTGATAAAGGTACATCAGATTCAGAGGGTGTGTTCTACATCCTTCCACAACCAACGCAGTCCCTCTTTCCAAAACCTGCATGATTCCATTTTTCGGCACTGAAGAAAGGAATACCTCCCTTCTAAACTCTCTCACTCAGCAGAACCTCATGGTCTTATTACAGCACCAACTAATTATGTCAGTCCGACTGTGATGGCCTTGCAGCTACCTCTTTCGATCATTCTCTATATAAAATTATTGAGATGCATGACTCCAAATCATTGTCTACCTAAATGACTGTATAGACTATATACGGTAGCATAGTTTGTTTGATGACCAAAGCTACAAACATCTTATTACATAGTGGGAGTCCATGGCTTCGACGGAGAGGCGCGGTGAACTGCTATTAGGGAGTCATGGGTATTCATGAAGGGTAAGGATTCAAAATTTAAATTTGAAATGTTAGATATGAAGTATGGTGTTCTATGAAGTATATCACGTGAGAGTGGACTTTCCTGAGGTAGGAGGCCAAATGTCAAGGAAGTTCACCTTCTTATACTATTTCTTATGAGAATACAACTTAAAGGTAATTAGTAAGTGGAGATTTCAAATAATTTGGTGATGTAATTGGTAAGTGGAGATTTCAGATAATTTGCTGCCAAGAGGAATTTAACTTAAATTATACTAGAAGAGTGGGGGACAATTATGTACTATTGAATTTATTAGTAATTTAATTTATATAACTTTGAGAATCTGTAACAGTAAGATAGAAGTCACAAAAGCAATCCACAAATTTTAAAACAGAAAAATATTTTAAAATTTATTTATTTCATCTATTAGATTGTGTACATGGAAAATATTCTCAGATTATTAAATCCTACATACCTTTTTATATTAAAAAATATACTTTCATCTAATTTCATACCTATCCATCATATAGAACCTAAAAGACCCTCAATCAGATAGCAGTAGTAGCAGTAATGATATACAGTGAGTTTTCATCAATACCCACTATTTATTTATTTGTAGTACTCCAATGTTATCAGCTATAACATTTACATGCTTCGAAGTACTCTACATTTGTAAGTTGCATTCCACTTCGCACTTGCAATAGCATTTCCACAACACTCATGAAACACTGCAAAGCTCTCAATTTGAGCACCGAAATTTTCAATAAGATAATTTCTTAGTTGAATGATTTCGAAATTCTTAAATCATAAACCATAATTGGATCTTCCTTCTCATAAATTTTTGCTGGAGTGCAAGAAATAATATCGTTGTTTTCACTCAATTTTGGTTCAATGGCTTCCTACAAGTTATGATCTCCAGCGAAACCACAAGAAAGTTCAGATAATAACTAAAAAGTTAATAAATAAATAAAACTGCTGAAGTGGGCATGTGGCAGTCGGGAGAAGTGGTTTGACATAGAAGGCTGGAAAATTTCAGAACTATAATCATTCAGAATCTTCCATTGAAAATATCTCTTTTGTCTGCATAAAATAGCAGGTTGATGTGAAACTTCTGTTAAAGTACATTGAATTTAATGCATAATTCGTGTCGTAAATTTCTATTTTACATTTTTTCTCTTCAGATATTATACTTGCATTTCTCTAGGAGGGATGAATCAAGGGTTGGGTGTCTTACGTCTTAGACGTTGGCCATTATCTGTGAGAATTCTATTCACTTTATATGTTGACAAAGACATTCGAATGTTGCTAATTCATTTTCATAATTGAACTTGCTTGAAAGTGTGTCATTCTTATTATCAATATTTAGAATGAAATAAAAGCAGCGAATCTCAAACTCAGACCTAACCCAGTGATATATCAAAAATATTAGAAAATGTTCGCTAAGTTTCCTCTCCATTGAAGGAGATTGGCTGCAGACTTAAGGTATTCATTACGGAAATATATTTTAAATATTACATTCTTCTTTGCATGGTATTGAGCAGCTTTGATCAAATTTAGTGTAGCAAACCAAAATCTTTTATGAGTCACCGTAATAGCTCAATCTGTTGCGGCTTCTGTCACCACAATAACAGCGACAAATCTTAATGCAGAACCAACAACAAACACAAGGGTATTTTACCCCATCTAGCTCATATGTTCATTGGGGGATGCATCCTCCAAGGTTACGGGCTTTGGTGAGATGTTGCATGACTAGCAAAGAGGACCATTCAGCAGGAAGTGATAGTTCTAAACGCGTAGGTTTCTATTGCCGGTAACTTCTCCAATCTCAAATGGCAAGGCCCATCACATGAACAAGCATATATTATAATAAGAGTTAGCTCTTTGCGAGGTGGAAAATTATCCATGGAGGTTGATTAAAATTATAGAAAAAATGTACAAACATGGATGACTATTTCATCTCAGAAAAAAATGTGCCATAACGTTCCAGTAACATATTATTTGATTTTGAGTAAAGAAACAATGAACCCGTCTATTTAGTACAATTAAAATATGGAGATTTGATTTTGATTAAAGAAGTAATGAATCCTTGTATTCTATAAAACTAAAATATGGAGATAGCTAAAAATAGATAATGACTTATTTAAGTGGAAACTAAGGTTTTGTTTATACTAGGTGAGTAGTACAATCAATATCTAAATGGATTCCTTGTTTTGGAATATTGCATGATGCCTCGCTCATGTTAGGTGCTTATGAATTGTCATCGTACTGTAAGCCTGTTGGTTACGATTTATCCGGAAGAATTGGCTTTCGGATATGGTATTGTTGTTGGAAACTTTATTGTAGCGTATCTTTATTGTAACAAGAGAAACACCAACAGCAGGTACAGCGGTTGGTACACAAAGCCAACAACAGACATGAGCTGAGTTGCTTTTCTTCCATCAAATTCAAACGCCGCTTTAGACTGGCTTTCGACCTATTTTTCACAACACTGAAGGAAGGTAGCATTTAATTGTGCTCATCTGCAGTCCAAGACTGCCAATTATGTTCTATTTGTATTTCTTAGGATAATGACTAGAAAATATTGATATGTTCGATATACTTGTTTTTGCGGGCCTTTTATTTTGTTAAATTTTTTCGACATATTATTATTATGGACAAATGAAAAAATGTGCGCAAGGTTCAAAGTGGGAATTCCTTTTGAAGAAGCAGTTGTCTATAATGAGACTTGTTTTTAGGGTAAGTTTTTATCGTCAAAATCAGGCAGCAATTTATTGGAATAGTAAGTTTGATAGCTAGTTTCTGCACAATCAAAAGGTCCCAGGGGATTTTTAGTGTGCTGAAGCCAAATATGCAGTTAAAAAACCATTTTAACTGCAACAAATCAAGGTTTAAACTCAATTTCTTCCGCCGGATTCAGTAACCGGAATCTCTAAAAAATAGCATTATAGACAACTCCTTTGAAGAAACCATCTTCCCAGACTCCCGAAAAACACAATGTACCTGGCAACATGGATGGTTCTTCCATAATTTCTGAACCACCAACCCCATCAAAATCATTCGCCAACTTTAACGACTTGAAAAATGTCACTTCGTAGAAATAGTTTCGCTTTAACCCAAAATGCTTTGTCCCTGTAAGAAAATTTTTACAGAGGCAGAGGAGAGGAGTTTCACTCAGGAATGGGTTGGGCCAAGTCAAAACTGTAGTTTGACGCAAGCAAATCGCAACAACACAGAAACTTAATTAAAACAGAAATTTTAAGCACATGAAAATAGAATAAAACATAGTAATATTTATAAGACTTTAGCTTATAATTCAAATGAATGACATTGAAATTAGATTCATATGAGACTGGGCTCATTCACCAATTAAAAACAAAAGTTTAAAACTATTTACACTTCACCAGAGTTTGGTGAGTAACACACAGTAAGTGTTTTGGAGCTTTTAATGTCAGAAAAGGTGTGCAATAATACATTCTTTTGGGTCAATTAACGAAAAAACTTGTAACTGTCAGTCTGCTCTAAAAGTCCGTTGTTCTGGTTTATACAATAACAAGATCTCCTTATAGATAATCAGTAGCAGGCAAAGGCACATCCAGATATGGTTATTGTTATGCAGTCTCGTCAATTTCGTTGGGAGAGCGTGACAATCAATCCATACTATGGCATCTTTGCAAAGTGAAATTTTGTTGTCTTCTTTGACGTTATCAAATGACATGATTCGTTTAAAATATGACCTAGAAACATCTGCTAAACATCTAGATGGCGTGGTGCCGGGTCATTCAAATTATAGCCATGTTCATGAAAATGCAATCTAGGTGCATTTCAAACAGATGGTATTAATTTTGTATAACATAGTGCTATTATAGATGTTGCAACTCTTACTCAACGAAAGACGGTAGTTGGTCTGACTACTTCGTTATGTCCCATATCTTATTTGAATCGTATCCCTCTTAGTTCCAATCACGCAGCTGTAAATTTGCACCTCTAAGCCCGATGTGTGTAGTTTGATGCGTGTAGTTTTATGGTATACAGTAGCCAAAAAATTTAGGGGTTAATATGAGTAACTGGGTTAATTTTATTTTTTTCAAAAAAATCCTTCAATTAATTCACATTTTATAATATAAAATATTCTATTTTAAAAGTATGTAAAATTTTATATAGACTAATATAAAATCATTATAAATAAAAATACTTTTACAAAAATATTGCCAAACATTTTACAATTTGCATATTTTGTGGATGTTCCTAAATTTTGAGATAAACTTTCATCCTTGAAATTTTCTTTCATTTAGGCCCACAATCATTTGAGGCATTCATTTTACTTAATCTTAGTTTTGTTATGTAGAAAATGACTAATCCATAACTACAAGGGCATACCAACCACATTGAGATAATTAATCATTTATGTAATAAGAACAAGTAGTTGTGAGTAGGTTGGGAAAGAGAGTTTAGGGGTCTAAGGGTTTCTATATTGTGGTATTTCATTCTCTTAGGCACACACCATATGAACATGATAAAGGTTGCAGCCACAAGATTGTTGGAGAATCTGATTCTAATTAGGCTTATGTATGACAACTCTGACAAAGCATAGGAGTAAGCTATGGCCAATACAACAATTAATATTGTTGATGTAAACTTTGATGAAGAAATGTTGGCTAATTATTAATGGTTGCATAAAACACAACAAAAACATGTTATTGATAACTATTATTTCGTGAAGGAAGGCCATTTTGGTGTGAAAACCAAGTGGAAGAAAACCTCTTTGAAGAAGCCAAAGCAACAAAGGGAGAGAAGGAGGCAAAAGATGAGAAAAATATCATTGCAGAGAAAAAAATAATATGATTGTGCACATGTTTTTGATCTTAACTTTGATTTGACAACAAAATTTGAATAGAGAACTAAAGTTCCTTGAAGCATGGTTGGCACACTATGTCTTTGAATTATACACAGAATTTATATTGATGAATGTTGAAGATAGGTTGCATGAAGAAAACATCGATAAAATTTGCAAGTATTGGAGTCATGAAGAGATAAATGTTTATCATAGACTTAAGTTGCACCACGATATTGATGATGAAAATCACACAACAAAAGATGACATGTGAGATCACTCCACATACAAGACAATTTTTGAAGAAGTTGAGGACATGAGTAGGCATCATGGAAAAATGGAAGAGCAGAAAACATTAAAGCAATTTAGAGGATACAAGGTTTGGAAGAAAAGAAAAAGAAAAGGAATTTTCGTTGATGTATTTTTTTAAAATTATTATCTTAGTTAAGACTTAGACGGGCACATGGCTTAGTTAAAAAAAAAGAAAATTGTTCTAATTAAGAGGTAGTGTTGGAGAATCTAATTCCAACCACCTGTTAGGTGTCAAAGTCTATTTAAGTTTTGTCAACCTCAGTTAAGCTTAGTTAAGGGTTTCACTCCACTCATTAATTAATGATGTGTCTTACATAATCTTATTTAATTGTTTGATAATATTTAGAAGATAAATCTATGCTCCACTTTTCTTTCTATTCTTTTTCGAATATGACCAAGTTGTTCTTTGTGTATTTGCATTTTTTTGATGTGGGTGGAACTAGTATTTGTGCAAAGCGGTGTTTGAGCTCTTTTTAGTTTGTTTGCAACCATGGTTTGAGAAGTAATGGTTTTAATGAAATTCTTCAAAAGTGGGAAATGAGGGACATGCCATGGGTTTGAGAGTCTCTAGAAACAAATTCAGAAAGAACTTAAAGCCAATGCATCATAGCAAGGTAGTACCTCTATCATTTTACTCTTTTCTTTGCAATGTGTTGTATTTATTATTCTATTTATTTATTTATTTTGTAGTGGAAGCCTTCTAACCCACTACGGAAGAGATGTTAGAGGTATTATAATGTCAAGCATGTCTAGATCCATCTTAACTCTCGATCTACCAAAATATATTTTTATTCTAAAAAGATTTCCACACCTTTAAAATGTTTTATCCCTCTCAAGGCTTGGTAGATCCACAGTTAAGATGAATCAAGGATGGTGTTATTTATTGAATGAAAATATTTATTAATATAATTTATTTAGTAATTTATTAATTTTAATTAAATCAATTTAAATTAAATTATACTTACAAATTTAAATAAAGGTTAATATGAAAGAATATAAAAGATTTTAATTTTTTGTAAGCTTGGCACCACTATACCATCATCATGTACAATATATCACCCTGATTTCGGAAGGCAATTGAATAAGATACTTAACATTAAGGAGTGCTTTCATAGAACACCCAATCACAATCTATCCAAGACCCTTCTACTCTTTGTATTTTAACTTCATCAAATTAAAATTTGATTGAAACTAAATATTATATTACAAATAAATTTAAACAAATAGCCTAAATTCATGTTAACTTAGCATCTACCATGTCTCATGGATCAAATCTCTTTTGACTCTAAAATAAGTTTACGTTTTTATTTTATTCTCAATTAGTTAAAATATTTGCATTACATTGTATTAACATTTTTATTTCTATTTAACTTTTATTTTTATGTCATTTGACTTAGTGAAAAATGTTAAGCAATACATTAGAACATCTCTACCATAGTGTTGTATATCACCTCTCGGTGCAATAAAAAAAAAAATTATAAAAAAAATTCAATCAAACAAAAATGAAAATATTGTTGCACATGATTATGAATAGACTTTCCTCATTATTCCATTTTTTTTTACGATTTATTTATTGTATAATGTTACATAAATTAATTTATTAGCTAATTAATTTTAATAATATTATTTAAAATATTTATAATTTTAAATAGAATGAAAGTTGTAAGAATATAAAAAAATTTAATTTAATTTAATTTCTCCTACTTATGATTTTAATTTGTAAGATTTCAATCTTAAAATTTCAAAAAATTTAAAATTGGTTGGAACTAAATCTCATATTACAAAGAAATTTACATATTTCTATGGAAAGGTTGATTTACATTGCTAGGAAACATAAAGGCGATATTGGTTAAAGTTAGAGGGAGAACCCTTTGGTTGGAAAGGAAAAATAATATTTCAATTTTTCTACTCAAAGATATTTTAACACCCCACACCCCGTAAAAAAGAAATGTAGATATTCTGTTTTACCGCAAATGATTTGGTAAAACTTCAAGCCATGTTAAAGGGAACATGTGAATGATAAATGTTATTTTTTTTTTTATAAATAATATCAACTATAGTCATCTAGAAAAGTATTGGAAAAGTTCTAAATGAGAGTTTCACTTACCTCACATTTAGAACATAGTTATTCTCCCCTAGAGATAAATAATCTCAATTGATACAAGGAAGTCAAGAGGGTAAGAGGGAAGAAAACCTAAGGCCTTGTTGAAGACTTGGTACCTAGTTTAGGAGGAGAAAGTGAGGAGAATGAAGCTACAAGATTGTAAACATATAACAAGATGTTTTTGAAGGTAGGTAGGACATTTCCAAGAAAATTATTCTTGAGCTACTAGGAAAGTGGAATCCAAACTGAGACATGTGTGCACAATTTAGCCCTCAGAATCAACAGGTTACATGTCATGAAGTTGATACTCCATTTCACAAGAAGGTATGATGATGATAACGGGATGCGATGGAGTAGGAAAAACATGATTCTGACAATCATAAATTTAGAATGCATGGCACTTCTCGACAACTAAAATACAGTCTCAAAAAATGGTAGGCTAAAAGTAACCATCGCGTAAGATATTTTGCACTGTAGCATAACCATAATAATAACCGCCACATGCCACCTAGTGGCATTGATTGAGGAATTTCTCAGCCTCCTCATGGGTGAGGTACCTTTGTAAAATTGTATCAATACCCCATTGGTAAAGGGTGCCACCAATAATGAGGTACTTCTTGGCTTGGTATCAAATATGTCACTACTCGGAGAAAGATGTATCAAACCACAAAGTTTGGATATGGACATATACTAGAATGTCTCCATATAATGCGTCACATGATGAAATCACAAACAATGACTTGTCAGGGATAGAATCGTGAGATGTTGATTCAGAATGAGTGCTAGGAAGGTTGCACATAAGCTCAGTGAAAACCAAGAATTTCTTTGACTTGGATTTGATGAATTCTAAGTAAAACTCTTGCACGGTAACAATCCATTTAGAGTATTTTCCTCCAAGAAATTAACGTGACGAAATGTATGTCATAGTGTTACAATTTGAAACAACCGAAGTTTGATGTAGCAAGATGTAATGGTGCAACATTTGAATAGATTGAATGGCCACCAATGACAACTTTTCTATATGGGTATACATGATTTCAATATCATTGAGATTCTAACTAATATAAAACATGGCGTGTTCGATCCCTACATTATTTTCATGTACCAATACCGTTGCTATAGTAGAAAATTGAATAACGAGATACAGGAAATAGTCGAGCTAGTAATCAGGGGCATATACAAGAGATGTTATAACCAATACATCTTTAAATGTGTCAAACACTTTCTAAGTAGTGTTTTCCCAGTAGAAGGTAACCCCTTTATCAAGCAAGCAAGTGAATCCTTTGGTTAACTCTACATAATTAGGGACAAACCTTGGAAGGAAGTTAGCTTTGTTTTGTTGAATCTGAACGAATGAAAAAGGTGCACGTAGATCGATGATTGCCTATAATTTTAGAGTATCCACATTATTTCCATGTTTTGAAATAAGAAAACCAAGAAGTCAACTAGAACTAACAAAAAACACACATTTTTATGGATTTCATCAAACATTATAGTCTAGACCATAAGAAAATGGCCCTAAGATGCATCAAGTGATCAACCAAATACCTAGAATGAGTATGAATATCATCGAAATAAAATTGAATGATGTGTTTAATTTCATGAAAGGCATAATCCATTTCCTCTTAAAATGTGGCCTTGACATTTTTTTAGAGAAAATGGGAGTTTTTAGTAGGAAAATGCACCTTAGGGATAGATAAATGAAGTTTTAGGTTGATCTATTGGGATACTATTGATTTTATTATATCTAGAGAAACCATCCATGAATGAATAGATTTCATATAAGTATCCACACATCTCATAGGTGAAAGCAAAGACTTTTTCTAGGCGGGGTAGTTTTGCAACATCTGAAGGGTTGACATAGTTGATGGAGACTAAGCCATGTCTTAAACTACATTATAACATTGAGTAGCCTTGGCACAAGGGTTGGGACAAGACTTATGAATAATGCCCTTTGGAGGCTATAGGGAGACCACAAGACACTCAAAGACTCAACGAGGAATAGTTGGAACAAGGCTGATGAGAGGGAAAATTAGGACAAACACAAATTTGTACATGAAAAGGGGCCAACATAAGTGAAAAGGAAGGATTAATGCAATGGGTCACAGGAATAAAGAAGGCTCAGCTCATGTGCAACACTCTGTCAGAATACCAGAGGCTGCGTTGGTCTAGGGATGCAAAGTTATGACACTAGGATTGTAATTGAGACTAAATGAAATGCCTTCCTAGATTTGTTCCTTACTAAATAAGATAGTAAAGGTATGAATAAGGCGTAAGAAAAGCATAACAGAAAAATAAACCACCGAGGGAATACATCATTTCCTAGTGGAGTCACTAATTTGTTATAGGAATCTATGACTGTAGACAAAAGTATCTTCCCTAGGGCTCGTGGACTGACATAAAACAACATAAAGATAAAGGGACTAATGTTTTCTTTAAAGTAAATAGATAATAGGATGAATCATTCTTGGAATTTGTCATATTCTTTGCTCCTTCCTTTCTTTGAATGCTCCAATCCTAGCTCTGATCGATGTAACTAGAACATGCACTGTCAGATAACACAAGCCCACGATCCATGGAATCTATGCAGCATCATCTAATCACTTTATTCAATAAATAAACATGGTAATGAAATATATGAAACCATAACATGATATATAGGAAAAAAATAATTCTTTTCATTAATAGAAATTGAATGAGTTAGAACCTAAAATAAGTGTCGATCTTGTATAAGAGCTTCCCCAAGTTATATTGTCCTTTGCTTGTCACAAAGTGCTCCTCTAATCACCCTAATGAATAGAAAAATATCTCCCACAACAAAAATATAAGGGTAGAATCACTCTCCAAAATCTCACCACTTTCCTAAGGGTGTCAATAAATATATAGGTTAAGGAGGTAGTTCATGAATTCTTATCCTTTTACCAATCTGAGCTTGAGATCCACTCTTGATGGGAGGATGAGCTCAAGGGATAAGGGATGAAAAATGCAAGGTAGTAGAGGATATGATTCATGACTTTTCTCTGAGGTAAATGGTTACAAAAGATCATAGAAGCCTCTAGGATAGGAATCTTTAGGATTCTTTCTATTTTTCCCAAATTTCTAGAATCAATGCACCCGAAAAACTGATCAACCTATTGGTGATGAGTGCACGTGCAAATTAGGGCTACTTGGTAGTCAACTCTAGCTAGTAAGAGTGAATTAGTCCTTAAAATTATTGAAACAAGGTGTGTTCAAGCATAAACATAGGGATTATATTCATGCTTAGGGTTTTATGCAAGGGCGATGAAAAGGAGGTCAGAAGATGTTGATTGATCCAGTTAAAGGTGCATTGACCAGATGTGAAAAAATGGCCTATAACACTAAGGTTCTAGGGGAGAGTGCTTTCAAGCTTAGCATTCCATCGTTCCTTGTCATGCACCCAATATTCAATGTGGATTGGTTGTGGCCATACTTCACCAATTGTTGGACACATACGACATTTTTTAGGAGTTGACACTGACAAATCTCAACCCAAGTCCTATGGAATATGACACAACTAATAGGATCATGAACACACAACTCAAGAAAACTCACTAGCAGAGGATGCAAGTATATCGAGTTATCAAAGTAGGCCAACTCCTTCAGCAAAGAAAGTCGCTCACTAGGGACCAAGTTCAACCAAATTTTCTTCACCTCATGGAGGCCCTAAATGTAATCAAGGCCACTACATCTTGAGGGGGAAGGTGAATCCAAGTGTCACAGTCTATTTGAGTTTTGTCCAGTTTAGTTAAGATTAGTTGAGAGTTTCACTCAAGTCATTAATTATTGTTGTCTCCTATGTAACCTTATTTAATTGTTTGATAATATTGAGAAGAGAAATCTAAACTCCATCTTTCTTCCCATTCTTTGTCAAAGATGAACAAATTGGTCACCTTGTACCCACCTTTGATAATGTGGGTGGAGCCAACCTTTGTGTGAAGCCAAAGGGGGTGTTCACTCTCTTTTTCAGTCTATTTGTAACCATGGTTTGGAAGGTATTGGGTATAATGAAATTCTCCATAAATGGTGAGAGTTAGGTTTGAAATTAGGGACATGGCATAGGTTTGAGAGTTTCGAGAAAAAAAAGACATAGAAAAACCTAGAGCCATTGGATCATAACAAGTTAGCGTCTCTATCATTTTATGCTTTTCTTTGTGAGGTATTGTACAAAAGAGATGTTAGAGATTTTATAATGTCAAACCAGTCTAGATCCATGTTGTTATCACTCTGATATTTCTTTTGAAGTTAACGAAGAAATAAAAGTCAAAGGTAACCATAAACAACTTTTGGATATTAGGACCTAGCCTTCCTAATGCTTAGAGAGGGCTGTCTCTTTATATATTAACTTTGTTTTAGTTAGTTGATTTTAGGCTAGTTATTTCTTACACTTGGGTTTTGTTTTGAAATTGGGTAGTGGGATCACTTTATTTATATGAACATAGGTTTTATTTAACCATTGGGCTATGCAGTTGAATGTTAGACAAACAAGACTAGATTTAGTTCTAAAAATAGTGTCTGCGGGGCAAGATAGATGAGTTACTGTATATCTCAAAGGATAAATGGTGGAATGGTTTCAAATTGGATGTAGGGAGCAATTAAGGGATCCCTAGGCTGGACTCTGGAAGGAGCAAAAGAAGTCAACCAGGATGGGAGAGAAATTAAGGGTTCTTAAATCCGGGTATCATAGGAAAACATGTAAATGACTAACTGTGCAAAATGGAGTGTACTTAAACAAATTCTGAGTGACATTTCGAGTTAATTCATTCAAATTTAGAACACCTTTAAGATTGTGAAACACATAGGAAGGTAACAAAATCCCGCAAAGAATATACTTCACTACAAATGGCTCATCTCATGAATCCTTTAGCGAAATGATTTTATTTCTTTCTCCAGTCCGTTGACATGAAAATGGTACAATCACCCTTAGGTTTAAGATCAAGATAACTCTACAAATGTAAAATAATACACACATAATACTTTGTCTTTTAAAGTATTTATACAAAAGGAATAACAAAATATCTGAAACTGCATTTAGAATTAATGTATGAAAAAGGAAATATCTTCTTCCAAGAAGATAGGGACAACTATTGAACTGCTCCTTGGTGTCCCTATCATTGGGATGAACATCCCTCACCAAGACCTCAAAATTTTTCTTCTCATAATCTACGGAGGTCTTTGGTTGTTGTACAGTGGGATGCAAGAATGATACCTATGTTTTTCTTTCTTTGATGTCAAATTCTAACATCAGCCTAGTCTCGTTTGGTGGTCTAAGCTTGAGGTATTGGGCATATGTCTTTGCCTTCAACCTCTCATTCCTCATCTTTATCTCTTTAAATCTGTCTTTGATGTCGTTTTCCTTATCAGTTGGCCTAACATGGGAAGAGATCTCCATATTCGGTCATCTATCTATCAAATGTGTGTTGGATGCTGATGGTTGTTGTGTTTCCTCTGATGCAGCTGCTTCCTTACCTTTCTGTCCCATTGCCTCAGTGTCAATTGTTTCTTGGGCCTATTGCTTGGCTCAATCAGCTCATCAGCAGTCTCCAAGGCTCCTTTTAGGATTCTTCTCCTCATTTACAGTCTATATGATGGGAGGAACATTCATTACCCTTCATTGTTCTGGAACCTGCAGGAAAGAGTTGTGATCAATTTGTCTTTCCAAATCAATAAGTGTATTCTCTATATCCACAATAGTGTTGTCTATGTCAATCAAAGTGTTGTCCACATACTGCTCCTCGTTAGCAAAATGTTCAATGTCAGGCCTTGGGTGGTGGATGTATGCTCCCAACTTGTGCTTGATTATGAGCTTTTTTATGACCCCATGAGGGTCATAGTGCTAGATGAAACTCTTTCTGAATTTCATTAGTTGAAGTAACCTGTCAGTCTCTAGTCTAGCCTCTCTATTCAGGAAATAAATGGGCCCATTTGGTCCTTCACTTTGAACTGGGATTTCTTCCTATAAGCTAGGAAGTGAATTTCACCAGAGCTAATGATTTGCCTAAAGTACTCAAGAGAAAATATCCCCATAGGGACATGTTTGGGAAACTTATAGGGGGCTAGCTCACAACCATAAATTCTGATCTTGTTGTTGCTTTGATACAAGTACGAATCTCCCACCTTCTTGTTCTTGGCCAAATATAGTACTCTCCTAATATCTGGGCTGATTCTAGGCTAAGTCTTAGAAGTTAGCATGTTGATGGCAAGGTACACAAAAGAGTCTATGAAGCCTTTGTAGGTGAACGATGTGGAAAACTTGTGGACCAAGGGTGTCCACTAGAAGACTAATCTCTCCTTTCCCATGGTTTCCAATTTCTAGATCCTCAAAGGGAACTTATCTATCTAGTAATACAAGAACATATGAAACAACACTAAAGAGTATTTGAAAACGCTTTCAGTGGGCAATCTAGTAAATTGTTCATGCATTCTGTCTACAATGAATTGGGCATTAATCATACATAATAGTAGGAGACTTTCCTAGAGTCAAATGGACAAGAAGGCCATGATGACCTCATCCACGTTCTCATCTGATGTGTATCCTAGGATGCATGAGAGCATTGTGATTATTCTCCTTCCAGTCTCTCAAAAAGTAGTGGCAGCATAGGGTGGAATGTCTTTAGGAGTACGTAACTCTTGAATGACGAAATTCTGGAAAATTTATTTGATTTTTACTGGGTCCAATGTGATTTATAGGTCCAATAGGTTTCCAATGGACAAAGGAGTCAGATTAGGACTAGGCTAGATTTGTAGCATCTGGTTGATGGATTCAGCAGTAATGGTGAATAATATATCATGGTCTAGTTCCTCAATATCCCTATGGCTTGGAACATAACAAGCATGACAAAAATGTACTATGTCTGGGAATGGGTGAACTTCTAGGAATTATACTTGGGAAAATTAGATTCCAAAAGATTTATGTCACTAGCATGGTTTAGGAACCTATCCTTAGCCCACCAGTGGATTCAAAAAAGGAAGCTTGGAGTGGCTATATTTTTAATCTGGAAATCCATGTGTACGAGGGCCAAATGGTCAATGTCCAGATAAGGGGTTGAGACCGGTCTTACCTCCAAAGAGGTTGAGGCGGACATTTTTGTAATAAAATGTGGGAATTGGGCTTATACAGCTTGTGAAAATGAAGTCTTGGCAACTATGGTATAGGGATAGGGTATCAATAGTTTGCAGGATAGGGATTTTCAATATTTCAGGGGAAATACTCTCAATTCAATTGAAATTTATTAAATTCAATTAGTTATTTCTTGAATTTACCATATACTTTTGAAGTTGAGAGTGTCGTTCTAGTTTTGTGTCGAAATATCTAAAATTTATGGTTTAGGTTGAAAGCTAGTTTTGAATTGTGGTTGTAGAGGTTTCTATGGCTTCAGTCGTGCACTGCAGGGTTGAACCGGGCTTTTGGAACGTGTTCGAGATGAAATTGGTGGTCAGAATCGGTTGTAGAAGCTGAGTGGTGGAGGAGAACTTTGAATGTTTTCATAGAGAAAATGCGTGAAAAGAGTGAAAATGGGGGTCTACGTGATTTTAACAGAGGAACGGTTATATTTTGGTGGTGAGAGTGTTTTATGAACCGTGGATGGTTTTCGCCTTGGGCAAGTAGGAAATTTAGGGGTCCATCGCACCACTTTTGAGTGGTGGGTAGTATTTTCCCGAGATCACACGAATTAATGTAGGGCAGCCACATAACCCAAGGGGGCCTGAGCAATACCATCCATATCATGTGCTCTCGGGCCAATAAAGGTCACGAGATGAACAAGCATGATATGGGTGAGGGCCTTAGGATCTTGAGGTGGAAGACGCAATGGCCATCGCATGGCAGAGTTGCACTGTGGGAGATGGTGGAGAGATTTATTGGGGCCGATGGTTAATTACCCTTAAATGTAATTAATCAATGTATAATTGCACGATTATTCTGTAATGTAGGTTTATGGAGTTTAATGAGGAAAAGTGAATTCGCGGTGTTAGTAAAGTAATGTGGGAGGGGAATAATTGTTAGGATAAGAGGTTTTAGTGGGTTTTTATGGGTTTCCAGGGAAATTAATAAAGGAAAAATGAGTTTTTCATGGGGAAAAGGGTTTCACACTAGGGAAAAAAGGGTTTTTTGGGCAGGGAATGAATTTGGATGGAAATTTTCTAGGGAATGTGTGAAACCAACGGGGAAGGATAAAGATGAAGGTAAAAGGGCTTTACATAAGAAAAGAAGTGGTAAAAGGGGAAATTAGTTAAGTATGTAGTGAGGGGTGAAATGGAATGGGGGAATTTAACCAAATGAACTTATGAGCATCCTTTTTCTTTCACAACTACTCCTTCACATTGAAACACACAATTAAACATGATAGATGTGATTATGCCTCAAATAGCTTGTATTTCTGCAACCTTTCTTCTACTTACCCTTTTACTTACACTAACATGTTTTCTTCACTTTGTTGGGTGAACTTAAGCTAGCAAACCCTTTTCTTTCCTTTTCTTTTATGAAAAAACTATCTACTTATAACCTTATATCTTCCAAGGGATCAAATTAAACTGATAAACTCCTTTTATTCCTCTATCTATCTACTAATCTGCCAAGATTAAATTGTTTGGCTATATTTCTATTCTCTAACTATAAACATGAAATTTAAAGCATGATGTAGTCAAGATTAAACAATTTGACTATTGTGGGTTGTGGCATGTTTGAAAAGCTGCACACAACCATTATTTGTAAACATTAATGTAAAGAGTAGTGGCACTTGGACTTGCACACTTTCATGACCTGTTTTTGTTTGGGGTTCGTATTTTTTCATTTTTTTGATATTTTCTTATTTTTCTTAGCCTTTGATATTTATTTTAAGACATACCCTCTTTAAAATTTTTAATTTTAATATGGGAAACATTTTTAGAAAGCAAAGGTATGCACAATATTACAAGACTTAACCTCAGTAAATTCAAAATTATGAATCCTATCATTGTAGGACTCTAACAATGGATCCACATCGGGATGGAATTTCCTGGTGAAATTTTAAGAACTCTAAAGATGAGTAGCCTATGAATTGTGACTGTAGTTACCTTGTGAACTGTCCTTTTGTGATTTTGCTTACTGATATTTATGAGAGTGAATCCTTCAAAGCTCAGCGCCTTGTCTCCTAGCTTTAACTTCAGAGGATTACCATCCAATCCAATATACACTCTACATTGTTATTTACAATTATGCAAAGTAAATGAACTATCGTGAGTCCATGGAAAAATAATGCTTCATCATCATACCATTAACAGGTCCTCCTAGTAGGTCTAATCCATCTATCTCTCTCAAGAAAAAGGCATTGTTGCCCCTGTAGCCATAAATGACATAAGGCCCTTTCCACAAAAAATCAAAATTTCCATGCTTGCATTTGTCTTCTCTCATTGAATCCAACGTAAGGACTTTATCTCCTATGTAAAAATCATCTTCTTTAGTATTTTTATCAAAAACCTTCTTGATTTTGTCTTGGATTACCTCTAATTTTACATATACTTCTTCTTTGGTATGCTCTAGGTGTATTGTTTGATTTATTCTTCTCTGAATATCATTTGGTTCCACCTATAATTCCTCGATGATCTTCATCATTGGCACTCCCAAGGATGATGGGAAAACTACATGCATTCCATAAACCAGCTGACAAGGTGATGTTCCAATGGACTTCTTATTAGTCAGCCTATCTAGCCATAAGGCATTGACTAACATCTTTTTCCATGTATTTTTATTATCTTCTAGCAATTTCTTAATGATATTGACCAGAATTTTGTTATATGACTTTGCAAGTCCATTACCTTGAGGGTAATAGGAAGTGGAATGGCCAAGATTGGTGTAGTATTTGTTATAGAAATCTATCATTCTCTTGGATTTAAAGGCATCTTCATTACCAGTAATGAACTTCTGGGGACATCCAAATCTTGATAGGATATTCCTCTCTAGAAAGGAGATTATGACAATCTATGTGGATTTCTTAGAAGGTATGGCCTCTATCCACTTGGTGAAATAGTCAGTGGCTATGAGAATCCATTTGTGTTGATCTCAGAAGGATGGGTGTATTTCTCCAATGAAGTATAATCCCCATTGTTGAAATGGAATTTTAGTGGAAATTGGTTGAAGAGGCAAGGGTAAAATTTTTCTCTTTCCCTCAACTATCTAGCATTTATGAGAGGAGGTCACATGTTTCTTAACATTTGCAAACAAAGTGGGCGAGTAAAAACTGGCCCCTAGGATTTTATCAGCACTAATCTTTCAGTACAAGTGTCCTCCGCAATCCCCTGCATGAAACTCTTGCATGATTTTATCAGCTTATTCTTTCAGTAAACAATTCAAAAGAATACCACTATTATCTTTCCAAAACAATGTGTTATCTATGATACAATACTTTAATGACTTCATCTTTAAAAATCTAGCTTTAGCTCTTGTTAAACTAGGAGGAGCTTGTAAATTTTGTAATACAAATATAATATCTACATACGAGGGTGAATCAGTAAAATGTTCACTGATTGGTGGAGTCGTCATCTGTTTCGGATCATCAAGGGCACTAATGAAGTTTATAGCAAGGGCTTGACAACTCAATTCAACCATGAGTTTGGCTAAGCCTTAGCCTTTGATAAGCTTAGTTGGCTTTATCTCTATATCATATTCCAATATTATGGCAATCTACTTGCCTCTTTTCCCTTTAGGCCCATTTTGTGTCAAAATGTTCTTAACTAAAGAATTTGGAACATAAGCAATAATGTGAGAATACAGAATGTATACTGTAAAGTATTTGATAGCATTTACTAAAGATAATGCTTGTTTTTCCATAATATTGTATTTGAGTATGGCATCTCTTAAGGATTTTCTAAAAAATACAATTGGTTGTTCATATCCTTGGTTGTTCTTTTGCAGTAAGACTACTGCAATGGTGTGTTCTAAAGAAAGAGAAAAAACTATGAAATCCTTGTTAAAATCAAGACTTATTAGGACTAGAGTTTTGGTTAAGGCTTCCTTGATGGCTTTAAAGGATTGTTTGGCGTCCACTTCCCATTTAATTGTTGAGTCCTTTCTTAGAATGTTATTCAACTCTCTAATCAGTTATGCTAGATTTGAAATGAATCTCATAATAAAGTTTATGTTGCCTAGAAATGATTGTAACTCTATAATGTTTCTAGGATGGGTAATGGTCAAAATGGCCTCTATTTTAGTATGATATATTCTAATCCCATATTTAGATATGATGTGTCCCAACAATTTTCCCTTTTCTAGACCAAAGAGTGTCTTTTTTGGATTTAAAGAGATCTCAAGTTTTCTACATTTCATAAATACTCTTATCAAGTGGCGTAGGTGTTCATTGTCATATTTAGAGAGGATTCTGTTGTGATCTTGGTATACTACTAGGAATTCATGGATATCCTTGGCAAAATCTATATCCATGGCTCTTTGAAATGTGGCACCTGCATTTATCAATCTGAAAGGCATCTTCAAATACATGAAGGTACCCCATGGAGTAGTAAATGTAGTTTTGGCTTGGTCCTTAGGTTGAACTAAGATCTGGTTATACCCAGAGAATCCATATAATACTGAAATCATGGATGAGTCTACTACCCTCTCCAGGATATGGTCCATTTTTGGTAGAGGATAGTTATCTTTTAGTGAGATCTTGTTTAAATCTCTAAAATCTTCACGAAGTCTAATTTCACCAACTTTTTCCTAGTGGTGACTAGCTTTGAAATCGAATCTGAGTATCTAATGGGGGATATTATTTCGGAATCAAACATTCTTTTAACTTCCTTAACAATTGAGGGCATAAGAACTAGGTTTATTCTCCTAAGTTTCTATTTGAAAGGTTTATGATCTTCTTTTAGATGTATTTTGTGTTGGATTATATTGGTGTCATAATATTTTAAGTCCTCATAGCTCTTAGAAAATATATCCTAGAACTCTTTAAACATATTGATGTATTGAAGCTTTTCCTCTAGAGGTAAGGCTTTTGATATTGTAATGAGTTTTGGTTTATCCTCAATTCATATGTTAACCTCTTCTATGTCAGCTCACAAAGGTTCCATTTTCAGTTTCCTAGATACATCATTAGAGTCAAACAAATCTTCTAAAGGGACTAATCCCTTAGGGAAAAACATATTTTTTCAGATTAAGAATCTCAGGATCTGTTGGCATTATGTTTCTGGTATGGTTATAGGTTACAGATGTTGTACTTGATGGCAACACCCATGGCAAGGGCTCTCAATATGATGAAAATTAAGAAGTACGCAGGAGAACAGTTCAGAAGATGCGTACCCGCAGGTACGCTGTGCAGGGACCGCGTCCAGACACGCAGGTTACCAATTCATGAGGTGCGTACCCCCAGTGCACACACTTCAAGGCAGTAACGCGCGCACATGTGGGGTTCCTTATGTTTAACCCTTGATATTTAGCTGACGGTATTGTGTTATCATGGTTCTGGCCCGTGGTATTGTTTTATTTTATTATTATTGAGCCCCATGATCCTTGATTTGAGGAAGAGCTTGCGTATATAAAGCAAAGGAGATCATTTGGCTTAGTATGCTTTTGGGTTGAATATCTTAAGATCTGAAATATTTGGGTTATTGTTTTAATAATCTTGATCTATATGAAAGTGAAGTGGAAGGCGAATCTGTAAAGGGTGATCTCCCGAGCGCTTGATCATATCTAGGCATTTGTCTAACTGTAGCACACTGGTGATCTGTAAATCCAGCCCTAATCTGATGTACGTAGGTGTTTAACGATGCCTATGTGTAGGTACGCAGAGCAGAAGAAGGATAAGTGTGTGGGTACGCAGGGGCCACAAAGGAGAAATGCGTGGGTACGCATAGGCGACGAAGGAGCAGTGCGTGGGTACACAGAGCGACGGTGTTTCAGGTGTGTATGCACAGAAACAGTACGTGACGCGATAGTATCTTTGGGTGCGTGCCTTCAGTGAAGTACACGGCGCAATAGTGCATTTGGATGCGTACTGTACGCAGCGCAGTAGAAGAAGCAGTGCGTGGTCACGTAGTGCAGCAGAAGGAGCTCTACGGGTATACGCAGAGAAGTAGAGGGTGAAGTGCGTAGCGACGCAGGCCAGTGAAAGGAAAACTGCGTATCTGACTTAAGATCTTCTGTTGAATGAATTTTTCTGTTGATAAAGTGTTCTGGGTTCAATTCTGTTATTTTGATTTGGTAACTACAGCTGACTGTAATTTATATGTACTTGATGATCATTTGATGTATATGGATCCAGTTTGAAAATTTATGAAAAGTGTTCCTTGAAAAGAAGTAGGGGGTTGTAGCTCCCTTCCAGGAGAGACTGGAAAACGAGAGAGAGTTGTAGCTCTTTGCAGGGTGCAGCCTGTGTACTGGTAAAGGACTACACCAGTACAAGACCATTGTAAAAGGAGTTTCTAATTTGAAAGAAGATAGAGACATATTGCAGCAGGTGGTTTTCACCCACATTGGGTTTCCACCTTATATCTGGTGTTCTTTGATGTGACTGTCTGTTTTTCTTGTTCATGCTCATTATTTTATTGTACTGATATGCAAAAATAATTCAAAGTGAAAACAAGGAAGATTTGTTAAAAGGACTAGATAATACTGATTCACCCCCCCTCTCAGTATTATTTTCAACAATTGGTATCAGACCAGGTCCTTCTAAAGAAGCTTGATCGATTGAAGGAAGATCTTTCATCATGAGCAACTACGAGAGGGAAGCATCTATCAGGCCACTAGTTTTTGATGGGACAAACTTCAATTATTGGAAGGTAAGAGTTACTGCCTATCTTCAATCTCTCGGTACAGAAGTTTGGGACATCGTAGAAACAGGATATGCTTTTCCTTCAACTACTCCTACAGATGCATACGAGAAAAAGAAGTATGAAACAAATGCAAAAGCAGTCAGTACCCTATTAAGATGTATATCCCAATCGAATTCATGAAGGTAATGCACTATAAATCCGCAAAAGAGATATGGGACAAAATTGTCACAAGCTATGAAGGAGTGAACAGGTAAAGTGTGCCAAAATTCAAACTCTCAGGATTCAGTATGAGACTCTCAAGATGTATAATGATGAAAGTGTGGCTAACTATTTTCTTCGGGTAGATGAAGTTGTTAATTGTATGAAAAATTTGGGTGAAGAAATAAAAGAGGCTATTGTGGTTGAAAAGGTTCTAAGATCATTATCCCCCAAGTTTGATCTAAAGTATCTGCAATAGAAGAAAAAGAAAATCTACGAATTCTTACTATGTCTCAGCTACATGGAATTCTAACTGCCTATGAAATGAGAAAGGGAGGTCCATCAGATAGAAGAGAAGCTGCTTTCAAGGCATCAGGCAAAGGAGATTATTATGAAGCAAGCCACGCTCCAGAAGAAGAGGAAGAAGAATCAAACTTTGTCAGAAATCTTCAAAGGGGTTCTGGAAGGTTCAGAGGTAAGTTGCCTTTTAAATGCTTTGCTTGTGGAAGAGTAGGTCATTATGCTGCAAAATGTCCTTATAAGGATAAAGGAAAGGAACCTGCTAGATGGAACAAGAAACAGAGTGCAAGTAAGAAAAACTACTACACTCATGAAGATAGTGATGGTCTATCAAACAGTGATGAAGATGAACGAGGTAATGAATATAAATTGTTAATGGCATTTGAAGATGATGATTATATGGATCCTATAGATGTGGATCACTTTCATGAAGAAATTACTAAACTTAAGGGATGTATAGAAGAGAAGAATATGATCATTGATACTCTACAATTTCAAATTGATGAAAAGGAAAGACATCTTGAAAAATTAGAAGGTGAAATTGTTGGTCTTAGAAAAGAGATTGAGAAAACAAAAGCTATTAATCTTAAGTTTGTCAAAGGATCTGAAACTTTGGATGAGATTATCAATGTGCAGCGGTCTCCTCTAAACAAGACAGGTCTGGGCTATAATGGAGAAACTTCTCAAGCATCCACCTCAAAAAGTTATCTTGATGCAGCAAGAAGAAATGAGCAAAAGCACAATGAAGATCATCAGGTAAAGCAGGGACGAATTGCAAACAGAAACTATCAGGGGCAATCCATCTTAAGGGTGAACAAAAGCTACAATCAGCCACAGGTAAAGTCTTCTCAATTTGGTTCAGGAATAGATGAAAAGAGAAATTACAATCAATTGGCTGGTAGATTCGATAACCGCAGAAGTTTCTTCAATGGACAATGCTTTTCTTGCCATAACTTTGGTCACAAAGTAGCTCAATGTGTTGCATATAAAAAAATCATGACTAGGGAAGCTCAAAAACAAAGAAGTATGACCGGGATTATAAAAAGGACCTATAACAACTTTTCGGTTCTTGAAAATGAAGTTGAATGTTCTATTTGCAATAACTTTGGTCATTAAGACTCTGAATGCAGGAGTAGGTTTCAGCAGAGAAAGGAACAAGCCTCAAGCCCCAAAACATGGAGAATAAAGGAACCACAAACAGAAAGATGTGGGATAGCATTTTATGCAGAGGGACAGGAAAATCTATGGTACATTGACAGTGGATGTTCGAAGCATATGACAGGTGATAAAGAAAAACTTGAGTCATATTCTGCTCTAGAAAAAGGAAAGAAAGTCTCTTTTGGAAATGATACTCCTGCAACTATAAAAGGAAAAGGTATTGCTCAGTTAAAAGAAAAGGTCAAGGCTGGAAATGTTTTGTATGTTGATGGATTGAAACATAATCTTCTAAGTGTCAGTCAGATGTGTGATCAAAGAGCTGAGGTGATATTCAGATCAAATGGATGTCTGGTTCGTGATCTTGATACAGGTAAAACAGTGATCAAAGGCAAAATAACTCCAAATAATCTGTACATATTTGAAGAAGGACAACAACAATGCTATCTAAGCAAGGATGATGGGCACTGGTTATGGCATCGGAGGTTGGGACATCTAAGCTTTTCACAAATAAGGAAAGCATGCAAATATCAGGCAGTTCGCGATCTTCCAGATATCAAAATTCCTGACAACACCATATGAAAATCATGTCAGTGTTGAAAA
>APFE031238536.1:68704-93571 GCA_000404065.3 Pinus taeda
TTGGATAAATATCTTCATCAACAAGGTTTTTCAAAAGGATCAACAGATAGCAATCTTTATATAAAAGTTCAAAATGACAAATTGGTAATACTTGTTGTGTATGTAGATGACATTATTTTTGGCAGCAATGAAGAAGAGATGAGTCAAAGCTTTGCCTTGGTCATGCAGAAAGAATTTGAAATGTCCTTGCTAGGAGAACTGACATATTTCCTTGGTTTGCAAATCAAACAAAAGGAAGAAGGAATCTTTTTATCTCAAACCAAGTATCTCAAACAGATCTTGAAGAAATATGGCATGGAAGATGTAAAACCAGTATGTACACCCATGGTCACAGGATGTAGCCTCAGTGCAAATGATGAATCTGCAGCAGTACATCAACCAACCTACAGATCTATGATCGGAAGTCTACTTTATTTGACAGGTACCCGACAGACATCATGCATGCAGTAGGAATAGTTGGTAGATTTCAGGCAAATCCAAAGGAGACGCATCTTCAGGCAGTAAAGAAAATTTTCAAATATCTTCAAGGGACACAAAATTATGGCTTATGGTATCCTAAAGATACAGATCTCACACTCCATGCTTATACAGATGCAGATTGGGCCGGAAGCGTGGATGACAGGAAGAGCACAAGTGGTGGTGCGTTCTTTATGGGTTCCAGATTAGTATCTTGGTTCAGCAAGAAACAGAGTTCGATTGCCTTATCTATAGCTGAAAGCAGAATATGTTGCTGCTCCATCTTGCTGCACTCAACTCCTTTGGATGATGCAGACCTTGCAGGACTTTCAAATCACTTGTACACCACCTATCTCCATCTTATGCGATAACACAAGTGCAATCAGCATCTCAAAGAATCCTTTCATGCATTCAAAAACCAAGCACATACCAATCAAGTATCATTTTCTCCGGGAACAAGTGCTTGAACAAAAGGTCAAGTTGGAGTATGTTCCTTCTAAGGAACAAGTTGCTGATATTCTCACCAAACCATTGCCCAGGGAGACTTTTGAATACCTCAGGCAAAAGCTCGGGGTTGTTGATGCATCATCTTATTGTTGAGACTCTTCTGATTGTTGGTTGTATGCATGATTCATCTGGGGTATATGCGTACATGTGCTGGGTTGCGGCACAGGTTCAGGGGGAGAATATAATGCATTGTTGGCATTATGGAGGATGTACAAAAGGAGATCATGGGAGCTGGTCTGAATATAGCTGCAATATGTCTCTATCTCTTTCTTGGTCATTAATGGTGTCTGGTGGATTATGGCATGTTCTTAGGGGCAGCATAACCCTTTGCCCTTGATGTCAAAGGGGGAGAATGTCGCTAAAGTTTTTGAGGTTGCCATCAAGTCCGAAAGGGGAGATTGTTGGCATTATGGTTATATGTTACAGATGTTGCACTTGATGGCAACACCCATGGCAAGGCTCTCAATATGATGAAAATTAAGAAGTACGCAGGAGAACAGTTCATAAGATGCGTACCCGCAGGTACGTTGTGCAGGGACCGCATCCAAACACGCAAGTTACCCATTCATGAGGTGCGTACCCCTAGTGCACACACTTCAAGGCAGTAAAGCGTGCACACGTGGGGTTCCTTATGTTTAACCCTTGGTATTTAGCCGACGGTATTGTGTTATCATGGTTCTGGCCCGTGGTATTGTTTTATTTTATTATTATTGAGCCCCATGATCCTTGATTTGAGGAAGAGCTTGCCTATATAAAGCAAGGGAGATCATTTGGCTTAGTATGCTTTTGGGTTGAATATCTTAAGATCTGAAATATTTGCGTTATTGTTTCAAAAAGCTTGATCTATATGAAAGTGAAGTGGAAGGCGAATCTGTAAAGGGTGATCTCCCGAGCGCTTGATCAGATCTGGGCATCTGTCTAACTGTAGAAGACTGGTGATCTGTAAATCCAGCCCTAATCTGATGTACGCAGGTGTTTAACGGTGCCTCTTCGTAGGTACACAGAGCAGAAGAAGGATAAGTGCGTGGGTACATAGGGGCCACAAAGGAGAAATGCGTGGGTACGCATAGGCGACGAAGGAGCAGTACGTGGGTACGCAGAGCGACAGTGTTTCAGGTGCGTATGCACAGAAACAGTACGCGGCGCGATAGTATCTTTGGGTGCGTGCCTTTAGTGAAGTACGCGGCGCGATAGTGCATTTGGATGCGTACTGTACGCAGCGTAGTAGAAGAAGCAGTGCGTGGTCACACAGTGCAGTAGAAGGAGCTCTGCGGGTATACGCAGAGAAGTAGAGGGTGAAGTGCGTATCGACGCAGGCCAGTGAAAGGAAAACTGCGTATCTGACTTAAGATCTTCTGTTGACTGAATTTTTCTGTTGATAAAGTGTTCTGGGTTTAGTTCTGTTATTTTGATTTGGTAACTGCAGCTGACTGTAATTTATATGTACTTGATGATCATTTGATGTTTACGGATCCAGTTTGAAAATTTATGAAAAGTGGTCCTTGAAAGAAAAGAAGTAGGGGGTTGTAGCTCCCTTCCAGGAGAGAATGGAAAACGAGAGAGAGTTGTAGCTCTCTGCAGGTTGCAGCCTGCGTACTGGTAAAGGACTGCACCAGTACAAGACCATTGTAAAAGGAGTTTCTAATTTGAAAGAAGATAGAGACATGTTGCAGCAGGTGGTTTTCACCCACATTGGGTTTCCACCTTATATCTGGGTTCTTTGATGTGACTGTCTATTTTTCTTGTTCATGCTCATTATTTTATGGTATTGATATGCAAAAATAATTCAAAGTATAAATAAGGAAGATTTGGTAAAAGGACTAGATAATACTGATTCACCCCCCCTCTCAGTATTATTTTCAACAGGATCATCATTAATTATTTATTCAATCTCTACATTCTCTAAACTATCTATTTCTACTCTAGTAAATTTAATTGGTTTAGCTATATCTAAATTATTTACATCTATGTTACTTTCTATATTATTGTCTACTATACAGTCAATATCTACCTTACAATTTTGAAACTCACCTTCATTGTTCATGAAATTGTAAATCTGAGAATCTTGGGAGAAAACATACCAATACTTCAGGTTGTCTAGTATAACAGGGCTATGTCTGACTTTTGCAGTGTACTGATGGTTGGGTTGAAATGGCAATTTACAGTTACTAGGGAAAGTGGCTAGACTATCGACCTGAATGTTTTGTTTTCTAGGAATGGAAACAAAGTTTGTTTCCAAGAGGTCTTTGATCAGGTATAGCATAGTATCCCTATATTAACCAAGCCTAGTATTGCTCACAAATTATTCACCATTAATCTGTTTAATAATAAGCTATGAGTCTCCCATGATGGAAACTCTTTTAGCTCCCAATTCCCTAACCGATTGTAGCCCTAGAATTAGGGCTTCATTTGCGACCATGTTATTAGGACACTTGAAGTTTGATCTGAAAGCATGTCACTCAGCATGATTACTCTCCATATTATGGATCCACACTCCCGCACTAGCCCCTAACCTATTGATAGACCCATCAAGTCTAGATACCATAATGACTCATGAAATATGCTCTCACTATTAGTTGTTCTGTATTTCAGGTCTTTAGTTGTGATTTCCTTATTATCATTTTCTGCATTATATATGATAAAAGAGTCCATATATGAATGCATGGAGTATATGGGAATGTTTTGTGATTTTTCCTTACTACTCACCATGTATTTCATCGAGGTCTCTCTATATAATTTTCTTAGTTGGCCAAAAAAAGATATAGTGGCATAAGACATATCTAACTGCAAGGAGCCTGGCATTTTTTCTCCCCATGAGCGAGATAGTAGCATTCCATATTTCGGTGGGATTTCTGCAACTACAATGTCCATTAGAATACTCTTTGCATGTCATTGGACAAGAGTTACCCATAAGTCCTTTATCAAGCCAAGGCACTTAACTTGGCTGGAGTCAAAAGAAAACAAATCCTTATATGGTCTGATAATGTCAAGGTTCAGTCCCTCCATGATTGCCTTTGGCCTCAAATTAAGGGGCTCCTGTGAGTCCAACATAGCATTATGCAATATTTTTTCATGAATGCTTAGGCTCACGTAGAAAGGAGGAACCCCCCTTTCTAATGAATACACTGGCCTCAGGGCCAAATAATAATTCACGCTGATCATCATTTAAGTTAACAACATCCTCTCCATGTCCTATGTTTAAAGTTTCAGTTATCTGTGACCTACAAGATTCATTATTTACTAGTTTGGTGAAAGGAACTTATATCTTTAATTTTTCTATTTATGTTTTTATGTTGAAAGGCAGTTGAGGTTGGTTTGTTTGATTTAGATATTCCTTAACATGTGCAGTTTGTGTATTATTATCCTGTTTCTCATTATTAGGCTTTTCAGTCTATGCTTCTACTTTTTTTTCTTGATTTCTCTTATTCTGATTGTTTTCAGTAGTTGTCTCTGTTTGAGTTTCAGTGTAGGTTATGTCTACAATTTTAGGTGTAGAAGTCTTCGGTGTTCCCCTAGGGAGGATTTGTAACAATTTTTCAAGTGTAGCTTCTTTTATTATCTTAGTTTGGGCCTGGATGGATCTTTTAATGGGACTCTCATTATTATTTTTACTTCTCAAGCTATATTGTTTGTGTACCTCATATATAGTTGACTCATATCCCTGTTTAAAATTGAAGGATTCACCAAATTCTAACTACAACTACTGTAGCATATATAACTCATGTGCTTCTTGAGTAAGAAAAAGAGTGTCTTCATATTTGGTTTCTATTAAGTTAATTTGGGTATCATCCTATCCTTCTTGGCTTTGTTAATCCTCAACATAGTTCTCTTAGAATGGGGGCCTAATCTGTTGACCCCATGTAGCATTTTTTCTAGCATTAGGGTTCTTCCTAAAATTGGGGTTTCTTGTTGGGGGTTGTAGTTGTTGATTTTCCCATTGATTTTTCCTCTCCATATTTTCTAATCTATCCATTATTCTTTCTAAACTCTTAGCTAAAATATATACCTCTCCATCTGACGTGGAATCTTCCTATTTGAATACCATTTTCTTTTCATTTCTCATTTAAGTTTTCTTGGCTAATAGGTTGGCCTCTACACTAAGAGCATTTCTTTACATTTGTTCAAGTGTTTCAGGTTTTCTTTCCCTTACCTGGTATGACATGTTAGTGTCAAAACCATCATGGAAATTAATTAATGCTAGTTCAGGTGGAGGCTTAATATTGGCTAGAATTGCATTGTAGATACTATTAAACCTATTGCAATAGTCCTAAACTGACTCATTAGGAGATCTTCTAATGTTTTCATATTCAAAAAGTGTTTGCAATGGGTTTTCCTTTATCTCCCATATATCAATGAATAACCTATGAAAATTAGCTTAATGTATAATATGGTTGGCAGGAAAGGCTTTGAACCATTTCTTGACATCCCAAGTTAAAGTTTGGGCAAACAACCTCATTTGGACATCTTCTTCATCTATCTGATGCAACTCAAAAAAGTCAGACATCTTGTTTACATGCTACTAGGTGGTGTAATGACTAGTAGCATCAAACATGTAGATTTTACTCTGATAATCTGTGGGCATGGCATGGAGTTGTGCAGGTAAAAGTAGAGGTTCATATCGATTTGCCATTATTGTGATTCTGGCTTAACTAGGGGGTAAAGTTGTGGTGCTTGATGAAGGACTTGAAACTAATCAAGGTGAACTAGATGATGGTGAGGATGGTTGATTAATAACTAGTTTTGATTACTAGATTGTGGTATATACAATTCGTGAGGTTATGGTAAAAGAAGGGGTATTTACAGTGAATAAAGTTTTTGCAGAAACTTCACGGGCAATAGTATAAGTGCATGTACTTCAACATATTGTTGAATGTAAGAATCACCTATATTACTTAACAATTTAGAGGCCCAACCTTCTATCTTGTCAAAAGTGTGAAGGACAAATTTATCTAAATCTAAATGAATAATCCTTTTTGATTCAATGAGCTGAACAAACTCAGGGTCTAAGACTGTTTCATGGATTGCATTCTCAGATTTATTCTAAATAATGAGAGGTCAAATGACAAATCAAAATGGATTTCCTCTAAAGTTAACAACTCCTCAGGGAGTGAATTGGCTCTAACTAACCCGCTACCACTGGCTTGAGTTTCAATTGTTTTGGGTTGTCTTAAAATTCTCTATGAGTCATAAACTATAGTTGCAGGCTTTGGATCTGGGTTTTCCCCGGTATAATGAATCTTCCTGGGAGCCATAAATTTAACTTTTTTAACTTTTTTTATGAATTTTTTCAAAATTGACTTCAGAAAATGACCTTAAGGGGCTCAATATTAAATTTAAGGTTTCCTTAATGTTTTATGAGACTGAGGAGCAAATTCCCCAGTATGGTTGCCAGAAATCTTATCACTGTGATATTTCATTTGAAGTTAATGAAGAAAGAAAAGTCAAAGGTAACCACAAACCACTTTTGGAGATGAGGACCTAGCCTTCCTGACACACATAGAGGGACCTCTCTTTATAATTTAACTTTGTTTTAGTTAAGATGATTTTAAGCTAGTTATTGCTTGCACTGGGTTTTGTTTTGAAATTCGGTGGTGGGATCACTTTACTTAGATGAACAGAGGTATGCTTTAACAATTGGGCTATGGAGTCAAATGTCAAACAAACAAGACTTGATTTAGTTCTAAAAAAAATGTCTAGAGGGCGAAGTAGATGAGTTACTGCAGATCTCAAAGACTAAATGGTGGAATGGTTTCAAATTGGTTCCAGGCAGAAATTAAGGGTTCCCTAGGCTAGACTTTGGAAGGAATGAAAGAAGTCAACCAGGATGGGAGAGAAATTAAGGGTTCTCGAATCTAGGTATTAGAGAAAAACATCTAAATGACTAACTGTGCAAAACATAGTGTACTTAAACAAATTCTGAGTGATATTTCTAGTTAATTCATTTAAATTTAGAGCACATTTAAGATTATGAAACACATAATAAGGTAACAAAATCACCGAAAAAGATACTTCACTACAAATTCCTCATCTCATGAAGCCTGTAGCAAAATGATTTTATTACTTGCTCCAGTCCGTTGACTTGAAAATGGTACAATCACCCTTAGGTTTAAGATCAAAATAACTCTATAAATGTAAAATAATCCACACATAATACTTTGAATTTTGAAGTATTTAAACAAAAAGGAATTACAAAATATATGAAATTGCATTCAAAACTAATCTGTGAAAAAAGAAATATCTTCTTGCAAGAAGATAGAGACAGCTATTGAACTGTTGCTTGTTGTCCCTGTTATTAAGGTTCTATTGGCTTTACTCTTTGATCTTTTGCCCTTTATGCTGCTTGGATATTTAGTCTTCACGTTGGATGTTCTATTTTACTATAACCTTTTCTCTGATACTCTTTCATCTGATACACTTTAACCTTGTTGACCTGTAAATTTTTTTAATAATGTGTTTTTTTACGTTTAAATGTACAATTACAATTTAATGTGAATTTACTACAATAAATCATTGTGTTTTTCCCATATTTCCTCATCTGGTAATTGGATATTGAGAGTTTTTCTATATATCTCACCCGCCTTTGTATATTTGGCAAAAGTAGGCTTACTAATAAACAAGTTTTTTACCTCATGCTCGAGGTAAAACAAGTTTTCAAAAGTTTGGTACAACACTTTGTGTGTTGGCATGCCCTTCATGGATGAAGTGATTACCTGTTCTTTGGCCACTTCCCTAATCTTCATGTTGTAATTTGTGAGTGTCATTAACTTGTCATTTATTACTAAGGGATTATGTAATCCATTTTCCTTTAAAAGTTCAAACTAAGTCGTGAACCTATCAATGGCTAAATGCATGTTTTGACACTTATATTATAAATTTAACATCAAATTACTCTTAGTGAGGACTTTTCTAACTTCCAAAATTGTACCTGTCCTTTCGGGTATCTCCAGTTCTTGCAGTTCATACTTACTCTTGGAGTTGAGGAAGTGGATGATTCTTCCTACTTCCTCTCGTATATCTCCAAGTTCTATTTTAACCTTTTCAATGGCTTTTGTAGCCTGCTTTATTAAATATATATGCTCAAGTATGACCTGGATGGATGGCAAAAAGTCATTGAGAATGTCAATGATATTGGCCCACAGTTTCTCTTTAGCCTTTCCTATTGGTTTAGTCAATGTCAGTTCTTTCTCCAGGCTTTTTATCGTTTCATTCATACTTGTAGCCTTTTTATGTTCTTCTTTATGCATGATCTAGACAAGTTTACAATCTGTCACAAGGCTGGTGACTCTCTCCTTAAGTTTGATCATCTCATTGGTCTAAATGGACATTTCTTCCATTGCTTCGACCAACCTGGTTGCTTCATCACTTGTGGAGGCTGTCAATGTTGATCCTATTGTTTATGTAGTCTACGTAGATGTCGGAAGTGCAATGTCCAATGGAGCAGCAGGAGCTAATGTTGTTGCTAAAGTAGAAATTACAATTATGGTCATTGTTGGAATGACAATTGAAAGAGAATTATCAATAATAGCTTATTTGAGTTGGATCAAGCTATCCAATTCCTTCTCCATCTCCTTTAACTGGTCATTCAATTGCACCACCAAGTCCATCATTTCCTCATGATTGGTCTTGCTTTCCGGGACATCCTTTGTCTATTGGTGCTGCAAATGAGGCAACTTGAGTTGTTTATTAAGGGATGCTACGTCCTCATTCTTCTTTTTGATTAGTTTTTCTGTGGCTTGAACATCACTTGGGTCTTGGTGTCCTTATTCTTTGAAGAGGCCTTCTCTAATTTGAAATGAGTTGTTACATTACATAATGAATCTTGCAGCTTGTAATCAACCATGGACTTTGTTGTTAGGGTGGAGTAGATCATCTCTTGAGCCTTCTTGTGAAATTCTATATGATCAATGGGATGAACATCCCTGGCTAAGACCTCAAAATTTGTCTTCTTATAATTGGATGAGGTCTTTGGTTGATATATAGTGGGCTAGAAGAATGAAACCTGCATTTTTCCTTCTTTGATGTCAAATACTAACATCAGTCTAGTTTGGTTTTGTGGTGTGAACTTGAGGAATTGGGCATATGTATCTACCTTCAGTCTCTCATTCGTTATCTTTATCTCATTAAATCTATCTTTGATGTCATTTTCCTTGTTAGCTAACCTGACATAGGAAGAGATCTCCATACCCAACTATATATCTATCAATAGTGTGCTAGATGTTGATGGTTGTTGTGTTTCCTCTAATGCAGCTGATTCTTTACCTTTTTGTCTCATTGCCTCAGTATCAATTATTTCTTTTGATGTAATGTTATCCTCTTTTTCAAAGAAAATATTCAACTTGGGCCTCTTACTTGGCTCAAACAGCTCGCCAGTAGTCTCCATGGTAGAGCTAAATGCCTCATCCATGCTCCTTTTAGGATTCTTCTCCTCATTTAATGGAGTTTGTATGATAGGAGGAATGTTCATTGGCCCTCCTTGTTCTGGAACCTGTAGGACAGAGTTGTGATCAAATTGTCTTTCCAAATCAGTAAGTGTATTCTCTATATCCACAACAGTGTTTTCCATGTCAATCAAAGTGTTCTCCACCCACTCCTCATCATTGGCAAACTGTTCAATGTGAAGCCTTGGGTGGTGGATGTATGATCCCAACTTGACCTTAAATCTCGTCTTTGTTTATGAACCCATGAGGGTCATAGTGCCAGATGAAAATGTTTCTAGATTTCATTAGCTGAAGTAATATGCCGGCCTCTAGTCTAGCCTCTATGTTGCTGCAAATAAGTGGGCCCATTTGGTTCTTCACTTTGAACTAGGTTTCCTTCTATACACTAGGAAGTGGATTTCATCAGAGCTGATGATTTTCTTGCAATACTCAAGAGAAAATATCCTCATAGGGAGGTATTTGGGAAACTTGTAGGGGGCTAGTTCATAGCCAAAAATTCTGATCTTAGTGTGGTTTTGGTACAAGTACCAATATCCCACCTTGTTGTTGTTGGCCAATTGTAGTACTCCCTTAATCTCTGGGTTGATTCTATGTTGAGTCTTAGAAGTCAGCATGTTCATGACAAGGTACACAAAAGATTCTATGAAGTCTTTGTAGGTGAATGATGTGTAAACCATGTGGACCAAGGGTGTCCAGTAGATGATTGATCTCTCCTTTCCCTTGGTGTCCAATTTCTGGATCCTTAAAGGGAACCTATTTTTCTCGTAATACAAGAACATATGAAACATCACTAAAGAGCATTTGAAAAATCTTTCAGTGGGAAATCTAGTGAACCGTTCATGCATTCTATCTACAATGAACTGGGCATACTCATTCATAATAGCAGTAGGCTTGTCTAGAGTGAAAATGGACAAGAAGGCGATGATGAACTCATCCACGTGCTCATATGATGTGTATCCTAGGATGCATGAGAGCATGGTGATTATTCTCGTGCCAGTCTCTAAAAAAGTAGTGGCCACATAGGGTGGAATTTCTTTAGGAGTATGACAGTCATCAATTATGAAGTTCTAGAAAATTTGTTTTATTTTGACTGGGTCCAGTGTGATGTATAGGTCCAATAGGTTTCCAATGGACAAAGGAGTTAGATTAGGACTAGATTGGATTTTTTGTATCTAGTTGATGGATTCAACAGTAATGGTGAATAATATCTCATGGTTTGGTTCCTCAATAGCCCTATGGTTTAGAACATAACATGCGTGACAACTATGTACTATGTTAGGTAGTGAGTGAACTTCTCAGACTATATACTTGGGAAAATTAGATTCCCAAAGTTTTATGTCATCAGCATGGTTTAGGAACTTATCCTTAGCCCAAAATTGGATTTTTAGAAGGTGGCCTCTAGTGGTTGTATCTTTAAATTGGAAATCCTTGTCTCCTAGGGCGAAATGGTCAATGTCTAGGTTAGGGGTTGAGACCAGTATGACATCCAAAGAGGTTGGGGCGGCCATCTTTCTGATAAAATGTGGGAATTGGGGTTATAAAGCTTGTGAAAATGGAGTCTTGGCAACTCTGGTACATGGATAGGGTATTAGCAGTTTTCAAGATAGCAATTTTCAGTACTTGAGGGGAAATAATCACAATTCAATGGAAATTTATTAAATTCAATTAGTTATTTCTTGAATTTAGTGTATACTTTTGAACTTGAGAGGATCGTTCTAGTTTTGTGTCAAAATACTAGGACTTTATGGTTCAGGTCGAGAACTGGTTTTGAATGGTGGCTACATGTATTCATTAAAATAATTTCATTATTTTGACTTGTGTACCATTACGTTCATAAATTACTTTACAAAAATACATGTTGACTTGACCCAATTTGAAATACTAGGGATTTGATTGAATAGTGTAATCCACATCTTAACAATACTTAATACTTCCCATTCTTCATCTTTCATTGACATCACCTTGCTACAAAATATTGTCTCAAATTATGTCTTACTTATCATTTTCATCCATCAAGGTTTAATAAATCAAATATGAAGAAATAATATAAGCTAAACTAAAATAAAGAGAAAAAAAACTATCAAGAAGAACACTTAATGTTAAAAATAAATAATATTGAAGCCACCATTAAAAAATCTCAATCCCAAGGTCTCATGCAAAACTAATAGCTAAAGAAGAAGGCCAAGAAAAAACAATGAGAAATGTAAAATTGGTGATAGAAAATGTTTAAAAGTGGTAAAACTTAATAAAAGTTTTTTCTCAAAAGCTTACTACTACACAATATAAAAATAAAATAAAAAGATAAAATATTACTAACTTTGGACCGCAACACCTTATACATCATGAAATCTAATTTTATGAGTTGAGAACATAAATTATTATTTTTCCTTAATTAGTCACTTGTTTTATTTATCTGTAATGATATACATAGAAATTACTTACATACCAATAAATTGACATGTGTTAGAAATTTTATAAAACATATGTATATAAACTTGGCATTTATCAAGCTAGGTCATGCAAATCTTTGGTTTCTTCAATTTTTTTTTATTTTATTTTTGACGATTTGAATTTATGTTGTTATATATATAATTGTATTTGGTTTTTTTATAGCCTATTATCTAAGAGATGTTTTAATTTCATGTATAAACCTTTTTACTTTGTAAAATTACATGAAAATAAAATAAAATTTTTATAAATAAATAAATGAAATAAAATAATTTAATACCATTATTAATTATCTTTTCTAATTGTTGGGCTGCACTTTTGATTACCAATGTTTTTTCCATTGTTTCCATTATTTAAGAAAATATAAGTGAAAACCTCTTTTAGAATGGAATTAAATTTGTCAACCTTGGTATATTGAGAGTTAAATGAATGTAGGCTAGTTTTTTTCATCCCACATAAAATATATATCATGTCTTTTGTTTTAATTGAATTGATAGTATTATTATTAAATTTATTATTCTGAATTTAATTAAGGAAAAGTACATTTCATATTAAGTTTTAGGGGGAAATAATGAAACCATTGTAAGAAGTTGTTAGAAGAGAGTTAATATACACCTCTTGTGCAATATTCCTAGAGGTTGGTGGATCATGCCTCTCAATCTATTACATTATCTCTCTACCAACATTAAAATGGATGCCACTATATCAGGGATCTGTGCCATTGCATTATTAAGATTTAGGGTAGTGTGTAATCACTAAAATCTTACATTAGCATTTAGATGTCAACAAATGTGCTTTGTACTTTTCACGTCATGATTGAAGTATACATAATAATACTTTAAACATTTTTTATCCTACACAACATTAAATAAGCCACAAAAGTATGTATTACTTTTTTTAAGATATTAAAACTTGGTGTAGATAGTTTCCAAAACATACAAACTAATGTGAAAATGAAAGTGTGACTTAGTGAGGGTCCACATATCAAGAGATATTCCCATCAATGATCATCATGGGAAACAATGTTAAGGGGACTCTTCTATCTATAAAACACCAGATGTTTCTTTTTTCACTAACTCTACCTAGTGTGATCATCTAGGATGAAACACATGTTGGTAATCATTAGACCTAATCAAATTTTCATGTAGAACTTGGCAAATGTGAGAATTCTTCACCCTTACACTTGTGGCCCTAGAAGCTTCCAACTTAAGCACCTCATGTCACCCCTCATCACAAGTGTCCAAGCATTCTTTATCTTTATTGGTTTTGGTGGAATTATGACCTTCTTAGTGGGGAAGTTATGTTTTGGACCTATATTTGACCCCAGAAGTTTCCAAGAAATTAGTTGCACATTTGAGTAAGAGTGTAAGAAGTTGCTCTTACTTTTTTAAAGAATATGAACTTGTTGTTTTTCATTTAGCTAGAAGTACCTAATTATTTGACCTTCTACTCATGACCACCCACTCATTAAGGTTTCTCTATAAAAAATTGAGGAATTTTCATGATTTTTATGTAACTTTGGTTATAATCTCATTATTTTATATGGGTCCATGGTATGGGTCAATGGTTTCCATTTAGGTCATGAATTTATATTAATGGAGTATGGTATTTGCTTATAGTTGGACTATAGTTCATGATTTCTAATTAGTGATATATATAAGAGTTTTCCATATAGTGCTACTTTTTGGACATTCATGTGTATGAATAGGGCTACTCTTTCGACTTTAAATCTTAGTTGTGATATTCAAATTCAAGCTTTTGTGATCCCATTGGTAGATTTAGGCAGAGGCTTTTCTAACCAACCTTTGTGGTCCATGATCATATATTTATGAAAAATCAAACCATAGGGGCAACTTAAAAAGGGAGTCAAGGCCTTCTAAGGGCCATAGCAAAAAGTGCTAAAAAAAATATTTTTAGGTCGATAAGAAAGAGACAAATTATAATTATATATATATATATATATATATATATATATATATATATATATATATATATTTCATTTACTAATTTATTATTAATTACTAATAAATAAAAGTAATTTTTCCCTTTTCCTATAGAGTCAAAAATAACTTTTCATTTTGCCCCTTTTTATTTTGACTTTGAGTCTAGGCTATGATATGATGATGAAACACACCAATCTAGTCCCCCTAAATCTACCAATGTGATTTATTGTGAAAATGATCTCAAATAACCTTAATTGTGGTTGTTGGAAGAGATGTACATAAAACTACATGAAGATTAGCCTAATGTAAATATTTTAAATCGCAACAAAAAAAGCTTTAAATATAAAATAATAATAATAATAATATTCATGGTATAATATTTTAAATAGCAAAAAAAAACTTTAAATATATAATAATAATAATAATATTCATGGTATTACAATCTCAAGTATTGACCCTTGGTATTCATAACCCATGGTATTGACCCATGGTATTCATGTGGAACATAGCCTATTTAAAATATGAAATTAAACTGGCCTAATCCATCTTAACTTCATATCTACCAATTCCCTACATGGATCAAATCTCTTGAGATGTCTTGAAAACAGATAGGATCCCTCTCACCCATTGATATATCCAGAGCTAAGATGGAATTATGAGGGTTAATTCACCATTGTAATTATTGGAGGCCACTCTTCCTCTCTTGTTAAGTTTTTAAGTTTTGGTTATTCTAACTTCAGTGCAATCCTAAGCAAACAACTCTTCAATGGCTATGAGAAAGAAATACCTCTCTTATGGCTTTAATGGCATAACTGAAGTGGAAATTTAAGTGAATTCTCTTTGTTTTTTAAGTTATTAAACTATTATATATTGATATTAACTTGTTATCTAACAAAGGGTTTTTTTCCGATCAAATCTTTTAAAGTGCACAAATGTTGTATTGTTCTTAACTATTAATAGATCTTAAATTTAGATGGATCTAGGCCTATTAAACATATAATCACTTTAAAACACAATTTTAATTTAAAAAGATATATAAACATTTATAAATGTCAATCCAATATATTCAATTTATATTAATATGTGGAATTAAAAAAAATATGTTGAATTAAGAAAAATAAAAAGAAATACCAATATTAAGATTAATATTAATTTAACATATTAACATCAAAAGTGCTACAAATAAATTCCAAAAATAGTTTGCTTACTTTCAAATTTTCGTGTTTGTGAGTGGTTTAATTACTTTCCAGTTTACATATTTGTGTTTTTAAAATTAAGATTTGTGTACCAGCCAAGACCTCCAGTATTTAAAACATATTTCTTGAGTATAATTAGTACACACTACAACATTCCTCGAGAAATTTGAATCTGAGTGAGAGAGATAGCAAACTAGAATAACCACAAGGCTACTTCTATTAATAATTCCGCATTGGAGTTGCTGGATGGTATTTGTCAAACTCCTGTTTATTGAAGAGGGTACACATTTATGACTTTGGGTCGTCTTCAAGATGGCGCTGTCCCTACAATACGATCTGTTTCTGCTATGCCTCTTCCGTAAAAATTCTTTAAGTCCCTAGCATGGTCAACCAGGGTTACCAGAAGCTTCCAATATAATTCAAATTTAGAAATAATAATAGTCGGCTCTTTAGCATTAATATTCATTTCATAAAACCAACGATTATGTCTTACTGTGGTTCCACGTCATTTCGTTGAACGTAAATGGCAGATGGATTTGAAATTCGGTACAGTCTAAAGCCAGGTACAGGCAAAAGACTTTCAATAAACTGAAAACTAGGATCTGGTGAGGTTCTGTGACGATACTTTAAACAGTTTTGGAATGCCCAACGAATAACGTCGCAAACCACACCAGACCGTCGTTTCTAGACATGCAGATGCCATTGACATGCAGCTAAATGACTAGTCAAATCACAATAATACAAATTCGGTGTGGCCAGGCGGGGATTGAAGCTAACCAATTATGCTTCTCTCGGCCGTTAAGTGGCCTGCCGCTCAGCATCTTAGATGCCTCTGTGTGAAACGCTCTATCGACTTATTTTAAAATCACAAAAAATGCCACCAGAATGGTTGCGGCCAAGCAATTTTTTTGCTTTAAAATTTCACCCTTTTTTTGCTTTATGTTATCATTAACCCTTTCCCTTTTCTCAGAATCCTCTTAGATTTTTTTTTAAATAATTTTATTAAATCTATTTTAGTCACTCTTAATCTATTTTTATACAAAATTACATATTTTCTATTTTGTTAATCTATTTTTATATAAATTATATATATAAAATTTAATGTAATAATAAGTTTTCATACTTGATAATCTAACCATTTAATTTAACAATGTTGTTTTGATCTTTTTATAATATTTTCATTCATTGGCACCTCCTATTTATCTCTGGAACAGTATTGGGTACATGTCTCTCAATTAGACCCAAAAACCAATAAAATCAACAGAAAAACACCAACCCCTCGTAAAATAAAGGGATCAAACAGAGGTCAAAACAGCATGGCACCCCCTCATCTTTAATATAGATAAGTAACCTTTAGCTTATTAAATTTAATATGAGTTTGACCAACATCTATTTATTTTCTTTGTTCTATCATTCCATTAGTGGTAACCAATTTTTTTCCATTAAATTAATAAATCTTACTATACTCTTACTACTTTTCAATAATGATATCAAATCTTACTATGCTCTTACTACTTTTCAATAATGATATCATTTCTATATAATTTTGCTTTAGCACAGTTAGTAAGATTAATCTAAACTACTTTCGACAATCTGAGCAAAGTGTTTCATAGAAACATCATACATAGCTTACCAAAGTATTCAAAAAGTTGAGTGAAAAATACTTATAATTCTAATTATAATTAATAAACACTTAATTAATAAATGGTTGAGTGAAAAAAATAAATACTAGATTAATTTAATATTTTTTATTAATATTATTAATTAGTTGATATTATTATTCAAATGTTTAGTTTAATTGCATTTCCATCCTCACTAATAACATAGAATTTAATTTTAAAATTATTAATAAGAAGTATTTCACATTTGACATTATTAATTAAGTATTTGCTTCTTAAAATTATAAAAGTATTATTATTATAGAAAGAATATTAATGATATTACCAGTATATATCCATACTAACTCATTATCTATCAAGTAATGAGAAGGATCTAGAGGTGCAAACATTTTCTATTCTTTCAAGTAAAAGTTTTAATATTGAATTTGAGTCAAGGTTTCCTCTAATTAAGATAGATCTACACAAGATTACATTATAGATAACTATGCAAAACTAAAGAATAAAATAGGGACTATAAATACATGAATAAAAAATCATTAAAACTAATTGTGTGATTTTTCTCAATGTTATTTTGTTTTCAAGACATACAGAAAGAAAGCCTAACTTTCCACACATAAGGAACATTTTCAAAATATTTAAAGAAGTTAATTCACTTTTATAAAAACATAAGGAACATTTTTGGAAGTTTTAAAGAAGTTAATACACTTTCATAAAAGCATAATAGAGGTAATTTTGATTGGAAATTTTTTTATTTACACAAAATATTAGTTTCCTCTAAAACACTTTACCCCATTACAATAATTATACAAAATCAAAAGCCTAAATTTTGAGACATATAGACTATAAATACATAAATAAAATCTCCCCAAATTCCCTACTTATTTTTAAAACCTTTCTTAAAATACACTGACATATAAAAATAAAATCCTTGAAATGCCATAGATAAAAAATAACTCTTCCTTTTATTTTATTTTTTAAATTAAAAAAATTATAATAAAAATATTTATGAATTTTTTTTTAATTTTTTTTCCTACAAGACACCCTCATGTAAAATAATAATTATACAAACCAAAGCTTAATTTTCACACATAAAGAAAAAGGCATCGAAATGAGATTGTATTTTTGTTTCATTTTAATCTTCTTATAAGACACTCATACAAAAATAAATGTACTTTTGGTCTCATATTTTTGTTTTGTTTACAAAAACCATTATCAAAGAAATTAGCTCTTTTCTGTCCTATTTATTTCTTTGAATTAAGAAATTCTAAAGATTTTTTTTTTAATCTAATTTTTCCCTAATTTTTTTTCTAGAAATTAGTGCAATGAAAGATTAGGTTTACCAATGATAGCTACATATAATATTGACAAATCAAGTTCCTAATCCCTAAATTGTTCTTTTTCTGATTTGAATAGCATGGGAAAAGGCCATGGATTGTGAAGTGTGAGTCAAAATACTTACATAACCTTACATTGGAAGCTTGTGCGATTGATTATTTAAGCAAAAAAATTAGAGATAAATTGGTAAATAATTTAGGGTCTAAGTAGTTATTTTATTTTAATTAGATAATTTTATATTTTTGTTTTATACACTAGATTATACAATAATACCATGAGAAAAGAACAATGGGTTGTGAAATCTTTGAGACAAATGTTTGATAATGGTAAATTAGTTATTTTATTTTAATGACATAATTTTATTTTATATTATTACTTTTTGTTATTTTTTGCTTACTATTATTCTGAATGATTATAGTTATAACTTACTAATAATTAAACAAAAGTAGATGCATCTTAACTCCCCTATGAAGCGTTCCAATCAATCACTTTCTTTTTCATTCTAAAAGACCAGAAGCTTCCCTTCTAACACTTGCCACTCCATTTTCGACCAGGGATGAGTAAGAGATATTCATTATCCAAGTGGAAGTAGGAACTATCAGAGAGAAGACACTAATCAAGATCCCAAAAGATGACTCACCTCTCTGTAATCATCTATATATGGATCCCTCATCACAGAGATCCAGGGGGCTGGAATTTTGTAATCTATAGAGAAGTGTTGTTAGTATTCTTGTGTACAAAGCTATTCTACTTTTATCTGAATAAAGCTATTCTTGTTTCCTTCCATATCTTGGTGTACTTTTTTATATATGCTTGTATATGGTTAATGTACATCTGATCCTACATTATTGGTGAATTTAGATCCTTATTTCTTGCATAGTTGTATGTTGCTGTGATTCTACAGGTCCTTTTGAAGCTGAGCACACAAAGATCAGGCAACAAAACTCTATCAAGAAGGAGAGGGAATCGAGAGCAAGACTCTGGTTGGCCCTCTTGGTTCTCCTCTCATCTATTTTCGTAAAAGGAATCAACAGTAGACTTTAATTATTTGATTCTAAGATAGCCACACATCTTAGTGGGAATAGCAGCATCTTTGTGGACAATATTCCCGTGTAACAAAATGACGACTCCGCTGGGGAGCGACTAGATTTCTTGTTAGCCTATCTATCCTTGTTTATTTTATAAACATACAGACGTAGCCTGAAGTCAAGCTAGCTAGCCTTCGAACTGCATTTGTCATATAAATGCAAAGTAGATCAATTTTGGTTCAGTCAATATCCGGGTTTTTGTTTATAAATTAAACAATAGATCTGCAAGCAATATAATTGCCCTAAGTAGTGGCTTTAGTAACCTCTTAAATCACCCTTGTGTTTTTACATACATTGATGTATACTTATTCAGCTTAAACACCTAAACTAAACTGCAAACTGTGAGTGAAGTCTTGTTTAGAGTCTCGCAGTGTAACCATCGCACCCTGCCTTCAACGCAGCCTGTATGCATCACACTTCCCGAATGGAGTAACTACGCTGCATACTGAGTTCATTGTGTAACAGGTGCGATGGTCAGGGAGGACTAATTTTACCCTCCGACTGTGCATTTTTCTCACTGTTCTTAGTCTTATTCAAGAGTTTTTGTTGTCTGTAATCAGTGTGCTTCTATGAATACCCCCTTCTCTAACATTATTCCGCTTCCTTACTGCAAAGAACTATAAGCGTTTTTATGTGTTGTGCATTGTTTTAGTTCTCTTTTGCAAAAAATAAGATAGACAAACTGTCGTCTCTAGATCTGAAAGTGTCGTAGCTGTCATTTTTAGTTTTAGAAAGCAATCAAATTGTTCTAGATAGTTGATTATATGGTTATCATTGCATAATACTTGATTTTCTTGTTTTAAAGTGTTGAAAAGCAATTTCCATTTCAAAATCTCAAAGTGTCTCTCTTGTTTTCACTTCGTGTTGAAAAAGAATTTTCGTGAGTACAGTCGCTTTGAAAGTATTTCAATTTTGCACATGGTTTTCTTAGCGTCATTTACACATTAAGGGAACTGGAAACCAATACATGCATGTGCATTTTCATCTTGAATGCTTAGCTTGATTTAGGACTGTGCATATTAGCGTGTGCTCTGTGCTTTGTGAAGAAAAGATGCTTGACTTTCTTCCCCTTAGTAGCTAGGATCTTCATTGCTGAAAAAAGATATAACATCTATTTATCATCTTAGACTGCATTTAGGAATTATACATACATCACGTGGTGAACTTGAAAGGCAAAATGCTAAGCAAGATCAACTTAAAATAAATCTCAATGAATCTAAGAATGCTTTGGAACTTAACGCAACATCTAGAGGTCTAGGCTAGAGACGTATTCTGACGTCGTAAAGCCTGGTAACTGTTGCTTTTAGTGCTGGTTGGGTGATTCCTCCACTCTGAGATGATAAGTGCCAGTACGGATTTGTGCTCCCACATACCGTCGCTTATATATTGGCAGAACACTATAGGGTGCATCCTTTATCCTTAGGAAGCCGTGTCTGCCGCCCTATCAATCGTAATGCACCGAACACAACATTCAGGAAGAATGAATGCCGTACTGTAAAAAATATTCTGTAGTTTTACGATTGGTTTGGTAATGCTCTCTGCCTAGATCTCCATAGAAGTCCATTTTGCTCCTTTTCAGAGTCCTTAACGGAAAAGGTCCTCTGAGCACTTGTCACTTCAAGCTTAATAAAAATTGAAGGCGACTAGAGTCATCTTTTTCTTTTTCTCGAATCTTTAAAATTGAAAAAACAAGTTGTGTCCAAGCGTCTAAAAATTTATTTTAAATCATAATAAAATCGCAAATTCCCCCATTGATCTTCAGGTTGAGAAAATGGAGTCTACCAACCAAGGATTTCCCCGTGAAGGAAATCCTAGTCCCTTCCTATCTTGGGGAGATGTTGGTCCACCCCATATGGCCACTTTGTCACTTCCAGGATTGACAATTGGCTTTCCATTCTAGCTCTTCTCTACCTCTGTCATTCAGAATCCCATAATTCCTCAACAGTCTAACCAACAACTAGACGACACTAGAGTTGCTTCCCAACCTTCTACTTCATCTGATTCTCCTTCTCCTCCTTCCTCTTCACTTGAGAAAGCCGATAAAGCTAAAATTCAAGTAACTGAGAAGAAGAAGAAGCAGAAAGAGAAAAAGGAAAAGAAGAAAAAGGAACCAAAATCGAAAGGGAACAACCAAGTATCGTCTAGAAAAAGTCCACACACCGCACAGTCAAAATCTAAATCTCCTTGCGTCATTTGGAATGGATACCACTATCATCGGGATTTTCCCAACATCCCTCAGATCTTAAGGGACTGGTCTCCTCGTTTGCACCACCCGGTAGCATCAACCTCTGGCGATCATGTTGAATGCTCACTGTTAACCAGTGAAAGTGAAGCACATGGACAGAAAAAGAATCCTAAACTTCCTTGTAAGTTGTGTGCAGGCGATCATGCCGTCCACCACTGTCCCTTCCTTGAAGAGGCTGAAAGAGTTTTAGATAGTCGTCCGGTTTCACCGTTACGACTTCCTCCTGGATATCAAAAACTCTTGCCGAGTCCTCCATCGGTTGAAAATATGGCTGGCCCATATTTATGGTCAGCCGAAGCACCTATCATTGAAGATGAACCTTCGGAATCCGTACCAGACGAAAGTCAAAGGGTCAATATGATAGTTGACACGGTATTGCCTTCAGAGTGTTCATCTTCGAACGATAGTGTCACTGAAGAGAAAGAGAACAACACCGTTCAAATTCTTTTCATCAACACCGACTCCGATGAGCTTGGGGGTAGTCCTCCCATTCCTTTTCCGTAGGAAGGAAGTTCATCAGAGTCCTACCCAGTCGTCTATTCGGTCCCACCACCAAGCAACCTAGTGGTTTCCTTCGATTGGAACCTACTAGGCAGACCCCATTTACCAACCAGCGTACCATTCATAATTATTCTACAAGCTTACAGAATGGTCATGGTTGGTACCATCATTGATGAAGGGGCTTCTCTGAGTATCCTTTCCTCAAATGCTTGGAAAGCGCTTGGTTTGTCATCCCTTTTACCTGAAATGAGAAATCTAACAGGCTTCAACAATGGAACGAGTCAACCTTTAGGTATCCTTTCAAATGTGCCCATTACTTTGAGAAGGAAAATTGTTCACATGAATGTTATGGTAGTTCAACGACCTTTAGATTACAATCTACTCCTTGGACACAACTATATTTATTACATGGGAGCCATTGTCTCCTCACTCTTTAGAGTAATGTGTTTTCCGTACGAAGGCAGAATGGTCAAGCTCATAGACCAAATGTCATTCCCTGGTTCACACATCACAAATAGTCAAATGCCATCCCTAAATGGTCTTTTCACGCAAGAAATGTCTCATCGGTCTCCAGTCCGTCCACCTGATGAGCGCGAGTGGTTCAGGAAGATGTGACTGAAACCCAGGGGACATGCACCCTGCTCTTCTTCGGCAGGAAAACTCTGGATATAGGGTAGGTTTTGGCAAAGGATATATGACTAGTCTGGCGAACCCGTCCTCACAGGAAAATGAGAATAGACCGGATAAGATACCTCCGTTAGAAGGTAGGTCTTTCCTAATAGAACAAATGTTTTGTCTGCAAATTGAGGGGTAACCTGGAAACTCTACTTTGCTATATGTGGGGGCATGTAAACCTTTCCGCATGCAAGTGAAGAGCGGCTATTTATTTTTTAAATTTGTAGGACCTCTAACCCTTTAAACCCGTAAGGCTAGTCGTTTCCTAACTTGCATAAAGAAAGGATCCGTGCCAAAGCTTTAGAGATGTAAGAAACTTCAAAATAGCATCTCGAATGAGAAATTTTCATCATACGACTGGCGAGCAATGTTGTCAGAGAGTTTAAGCTCGTTAAAAAATAAACTCTCCACGAGCAGTTTTAGCACATAGCTCATGCTCGTTAAAAAATAAACATAAGTCATGAGCAAGTGTTTCTCCCCGCATTTAAGCTCATTAAGAAATGAACGGGTAAATAACCATTGTGAATGCCTTATCGCCATCGTTTGAGCCTTGGTCATGTTCACGCCATCACCTCCACTCTATTTTTAGCTGATCATTCACCCATGCATGATTGTTTACCCCTTCGAGGAACATCTGTGAAGAGTGATTATGCTAGCCATCCTTGTAACTCTGCCGTGATTGGAAAATTCCAAACCTTACCTGGAATCAGCTGCTACCCGAAACCATCACTCATTCCTCGAAAACGAGTCTTCTTTAAGCTCTTTTCACCTGACTCATAAAATATGAAAAGATTTCCAACCGATTGGCCTCTCCGGCTCGTTAAAAGGCATTGGAAGTGCTATCCCTCCTCTAGATTTTAATCTTTTTGGAACTGAGGGATTATTACACAAAAACATCTAGCGCTTGTCTTGCTCGGCTCGTTAAGACTATCGAAAATTCATCCCATTTGTATTATTTTACACTTTTTCGGACTTAAGGGATTATACAATGAAAAAGAATCTTTAGAGTCTTATTTTTGTTTCTTTCAGACTCTCTAAAATTGAAATAGGTCGAGTTATCTTTGTCGCTAAACTCGTTAAACTAAACAACGACAAATTCATCCAATAGGACGAGAATGAGTTTCACTGTCGCTAGGCTCGCTAAAATATAGCGACAGGTTCGCCCAAAGGGTATATTATAGAAGAAGCATATGTTATCCTCCTCAAGCTTGACAAAAATAAAGAGGTACTGGTCAGCAATGATTGGGGAAAATTGGGAAGAAAACAAGAAGAAACTTTATTGGTAGCAAGTCGCTCTTGAACAGGACACTTTCCTTCTGCAACCATGCCCAGTTGGGTTGTTCCATTCACTGGTCCTCACCATTGGTCCGTCGCACCATCCATCTCTCGGGTTAACGCTACCAATCCATCATCAGTGTCACCGATATGTTCAAGAGAAGTCATTCAAACAATTCACTTGAGTCTCACCCACTGCAATTCATTCATGCTTCATTCCTTCATGACCACCACCCTGAACCCCCATATCGTCAGTTTGTTTTCACCTCCAAAATCATTTGCTTCATTCCATGTCGTTGATGTGGGATTCATTAAGGCCCTCTTGCGACGGGTCGCTTCTTGTCGACATCAGCTCATTATCCAAGAAGTTGACTTATGAACAACCCTTTCAGTACTTTGGAGCTTGCATGCCTCAATGGCAAGTTTCTCACTTTCGGTGACAGGTTTACATCAATGACCTTCGACCAAGAGATTTTGCGTGGTGTTCAACGTCAAGTCCCTTTTCCACACCACAGATTTTACTATAGTACCTTGAGGGTCATTGTCATTATTGGTGATTCCTCTCACGCATGTTAACAACTTACATTATTGGCTCGTAATCAGGCGATGTCTTTCTATGTTTGACTCCAAATTTTTTTCCCATGGATCGACTTGTACTCTGAGTGAAGATTGGCTGAGTTTGAAGACCTCGGATCTAGTTTCATCCATCCAGGCTGCGATATATTCAGGAATATAAAAACATCCATTGCACATCATTGCCGAATAGATGATCATCCAAATCAAAGGATGATGTGTCCATATCATCTGTATGTCACACAGACGATCGTCTGTCCTATGTACATGAAAATGAGTTTATGAAGTTGAGCATGGGAATGCCCACCTGAGCTAGATCATGAAAAAATGTTGTCATATAATGTATTGTAATGTATCTTATTACAGGTCACCTCCCAGCTTAGAAAAACTTCAGATCCTCATAGTAAAGAATTTCACCCGACATCAAAAACGATTAACGACCTCATGCTTTAGGGGGAAACTGTTATAGACATTTTTGGGCACTTCAACCCCAATCACAAATTTCCACAAACTGAGGGCTCTTAAGTCCCTAAAAGGGTTGCTTCACTGCCTAAAGGAACAAGGTCAA